>JAVJIF010020357.1:0-49982 GCA_038442645.1 Agave tequilana | reverse complement strand
ATCGCACATGGGTGGGATATAACATCGTTCACTCATGCAGTTGTAAATTCATTGAAACAATACAGGAGTAAACATGAAACTACAACAACTAATATGGAATTTCATTCTCACTTGGTATAATTTGCTTCCTCTATTTTAACACCTGAAAGTAATAGTGAAATCATTGATCTTCGGTTATAATTGGATTCCATTTCTCTTTCTTTCTACATCGCTTGCTTTCTTTTACCGTAAATTGTCTCTAATTCGAAATTGATGTTATAATAAAATTACTCCTTTTCCTCCATAATGTCATATAATTTCAGTCCTGTCTATGTAGGAATTTCTTGAGATTACATACTTAGGTTTCTTTATGTACATAAAATAAGGGATAACAATCTTAGTTAGATATGAAAATAACTCCTATCTCCATATCACTCCATATTAAAGTTAATTTTATCTCTAATTTAATTAGGACCCTCGATTATATTATATCTCCAAAATTATATCTGCAACATACAAGGAGGAGAACAGTAGTAAGTTTTCCGCCATAGTACCTTTTTTTTAATGTGTTCTTACTTGGCAATTTCTTTTCTTTTTCAAATCAAACTATCTTGATGTTTATTTGAACTGTTCAGAAAAGTTTCTGAATAAATTTTGACTTGCCCTAATATTCTAGAGTCTACGACTCTGTGTGATAGTTGAAGGAGAAAATGAGAAACAAACAACTATCACATGAGGTCCAGAAAACTCTGTTGGTTTTATTTTTTTCATAGTTGCTAATTTCAAAAAAAAAAAATCATTTTTTCTAATAAGATATTTGTCTTGATGTCTATTTTTCCTTTTTATGTTTTCAAATAAAGTTTGGTCTCATTCTACTTTTTTTTTTTTTTTGTATTTGCTGACTTCAGAAATTCATTTTTGTATAAACTATTTGCATTGAAGTCTATTTTTTTAAGTTTTCAAATAAAGTTTGCTTGCTCTCTGATACTCTTTGATGTAGAGTCTAGCTGATAGTTTAGAGAAGAGGAGGTTAGGAGAAGGAGAAGAACAGAGGAACGGGAGGGCACAATAAAATTACATCTTTTATTTTATTTTTGTATATTTTACAAATTTAAAGTTCTTTTCTTTTAATATTAGTATTGATGTCTATTTTAGCTTTTTTTTCATAAGTTATTAAATATACCTGATTTTTTTTTATGAAAAATGTAATTTTTAACATATTTCAAATAGGGGGAGGAGGAGAAGAAGTGTTACATGAATAGGATGGCACAGTAAACTTTTTGTTTTCTACTTTTAAAAACTTCTTTTGATATAATTTTGATTTGTGTCGATACTTGGATGTTTGTGTTGAATCATAAAAGAAAACCAGTGGAAGATTGTAAATTTTAACTATACACAATAGAACTTATTGAGATTATAGATAATGGACATCAAAAACCTTTTCTTTGTCTTTTGAGGTGAATGTGTCTTTGTATGATTCAACATCAAAGTTAGTGTGGTAGCCAGTAGAAGTATATAGTTTTTGCAAAGAAATCCTACTACAAGATGGTGCACAGTATAGCATTTGTCACTAGGATGAAATTGATTCTCACTTTGTTGTCTTATTGGTTATGGTACTCTGTGGATAGAACTTAAATCCCTATGTGACGGAAATTCTAAACCGATTAAACTAAGTGAGACGGAAAACACAATTTGCTGAAAATTTAGTGCACAGAAACAAAACAAGAAAGAAATAGAAATCAGTAGCTGCACTTGAAAGTAACAAGGTTCGTTGTTATAAATAGAATAACATACTAAGGAGGAAAATAGAAGGTTGAGAAATATCTCTCTGAGTACAAAAACATTCTTTTTGTAGGGATTTTACTGTAAAATTACATGCAATATTAAATATTATCAGAGATTGCCGTCTCATCACAAAAAAATTCAGCTCATAACCATAGTCCGCTTATCTCGTTGAATTTAGTCTTTAATAGATTTCCTTGCAAGTAAAAAGAGAATCAAAGCTGAAGCAAATCTCTCTAAATCAAATAATAACTGGCAGAAACCAGAAATGAAGTATCAAGCATCACTAAGATATCCAACAATATTGATGTACAGAAGTTTTCTTCAGACTTGGGAACTGAAATCCTCCTTTAAAATGATGCGGACACACAAAATAAAGTACAAACTGAATACACTGACCAACTGTATGCTTATGAGACAAAACTTAACATATGTCCAGGACAGCTGACTGAAGGAAACTTCTTTAGTGGATCAATATTTGTAAATATTATTCTAAATCTAAAGATAGTGAATGTCTATTTAAGACCAGAACTTCAAAACTTAAGATACATGCAAGCAGAATGCCTGTACATCAAACATAAACTAGAAATAGTTATGCATATAATATGTATGAAAAACATAAAGGATTACAAGAAAACCAGAATTAAAGGTTATACTGAAGGTTTAAGTAAGAGTTATTTACAAACTGCTTACGAGTTTCAATAATGTCTTTTGCTTCATCTGAGAAATACTCAGAAAATTTGAGATCCCTGGCTATGATCCTCTGAAATATAAGCATTCACTAGCATCTTTAAAGGGAGAAGACCCACAAAGCATCTGATATAAGGTGCATCTAAGAGCTCATAGGTCATTCCTGATAAAAGAAACATAAGAAACAAAAATTGAATAAATATAAGTTTCAACACAAAGTAGAACTGAAAAATAATTAAGCCTTCATTTGGGTGACATCCTGTGGCCCACCATGGGCCAAATTTTTTCTATGCCAGTTTTGACTTGGAGCTTTTCCCATGTCATTTCAGGGTTGGATACCAACAGCCCTCACTAAACCAGCTACAGAAATAAAGAAGAAGAAAAATGTACTTTACTGTGTCTATGATCATGTATGGCTCAGAATTTTCCAGGGAAGATATGAAAGAAACAAAAAGAAAATAAGTTATACTGTCCTTTTCCGCAAAAATCTTTGAAAATTTCCCTGTAAAAGTGGAGGCAGCAGCAGTGTTGTCTAAGGCACATCGAGGTGGGCGCGCGAAGTGATGCGATGCGCACCTCTGTGCCCTGCAGTGCAGGTGAGGTGCGCAGGTGATGCGAGGCGCGATGCACTGTGAAGCATGTGCCTCCTCTATTTGGGGCCAAAACCTCTACTTGCTAAAGAAGCAAAGAAGCGGGTAGAGCCGCTTTCTTAAGTAAACAAAAAGCCGCTAAACAATTAGTATATATTATCTTAGATGTTTTACCTTGTGACTTGCTTAGATAATTAGTAACTTGTGATTGTGTCTTATGGTTTGTGACTTGTGAGCCTCTTGATTCTTAGATTTATTTAACATTATGAATATGTGAATTTGTGATTATACTTATCTTGTTATGATTTGTGAAATTTACTTGATTTGTTTACTCGTGTTGTGGTTTGTTTTTTCTTTAGTATTTCATAAATCTTATTGACAATTGTTATATGCTCTTAAATTGATCTCTATGCAGGTACAGATGATACAAGTACGCACAATACACTGTTTTATTTATGTTATTAATTGTTAACTTTATTTGTTATGTATTTTGTGATTTAGTCTCATAATTTTAAAAAAAATGGTTGTGCCTCAATGAAGTGAGGCGTTGCGCTCGCATGCATATTAGGTTTTTTGTGCTCGCTGTGTGCTTTGCGCCTCGACAACACTGGGCAGAAGGTTGCAACTATGATCCATCATCTGATATCACATTCACGATCATAGACACAATATATACTTGAGAGCTGGACCAGGGAGTTTCATGTCAATACATCTCTCGTCAATTGCTTCTTGCTAACTTTTTTAAACTCTCCATGCTCCCTCTCTTCATTTCTTCTCTTGGCATGGTGTGGCCATTGGCTGGTAAGAGATCAAGCACACCCTCTTTCTCATTGACTCTCACCACCCAATTCCCTGCTGCCCAATGAGTTGTGTGTGTGTGTGTGTGTGTGTGTGTGTTGTTGGGGGGGGGGGTGTGGTATCAGCAATACACACAAACACCACTCACCAACATAGTAGTAATAGAAGGAAGAAGAAAAGACAAGAAAGAGAATGTAAAAGAAAGGAAAACAAGATCTTTCAGGATGAAAAATAGCTCAACCTCACATGCTGACGGGGGGGGGGGGGGGGTGGGTGGGATGTTGTGGTTTGCCTTTGGGAATTCTGGTTCCATAATGCAGACATCTTCCTGTTCTAATATGTAGACATCCTTGTATTCATGCAAAAATGTAAGAGAAAGAAAAGAAAGGGAAAATAGCCCCACACTCTGGACAACAAGCTAAAACTGAGTTACAAGGAGGTCTATTTGCGTTTCAGGGTTCTGGTTCCATTATAGGGCCTGTTTGGTTAAGGGTGGAAGTGAGAAAGTGAAGAAGTGGTAATAGTTCCCTTTGAAACTTGAGAATTGATTAGTAAGTTTTTCGGTGTTTGGATGTTGTTGGGAAGTGTGATTTGAAAAATGTTATGTCTTTTCCGATATTTGGATGGTAATGTGAAAGTGGAAGTGAAAAAGTTGACCACAAAGTTGACGCAAAAAAATATTAAAATAAAAATTAATTAAGAAAAATAAAAAATAGACTGTAATTAGAATGCAAGTGGGATTTATATGATCAAAAAATTAATTATTTTGTAGTACAACTTATTACAAATGAGATTTACATGACCACAAAATTAATTGTTGTTGGGTATTCTGCTTAACAAGAATCAATCTGACAACTAATCAAGATCACTGAGATATCAACAATCTAATTGGCCAGGTCGGCAAATATCAGGTGGGAGGTTTTCCGTTCAATAGAACGTTCCTTAATTTAAGAACCACCTTTCAATTTCCTTCCTTAGTTTAAGCACCGATTAGACTGAATCCAAGTCAGTCTCGATATACTGTAAAGTATATCCCCTGTATAAGGACTTAATCCACTATACAGTAACACTTTAGACTGAATCTAAGTCAATCTCGATATACTGTAAAGTATATCCCCTGTATAAAGGACTTAGTCCACTTATACAGTATTTGAAGTGAGGTACGCTTACAGCGAATCTCCTTAAGACAATTACGTCCCCCGCACCGGTGCTAACGGGATAATGGACGCTGGTCTCCCAAGATACAACACTTCTTCACGGTATTTGGATAGCACTACCAAATCACCGTACGGTCGAACCGTAGTCAACCAGTACCTACACAGGATTAGCAAAACAGCGGTATAATGACAAATTTCAAATGAATATTTGTCTTACTCTTTTGGAGGAACACCCACTGTTGAGGACGTAGGAAGGTTGAAGAATTTTTTGGCAGAATCTCCTTTAGGAAGTCGCTTCGGATTCCCACTTCACTTGGAAGTCGCGGATTCCCACTCGTTGGAAGTCGCTCTGGAAGTCGTGGATTTCCCACTTCGCTGGAGCCCAGTTCAGAATCGAATTCAGAACTTTAGAGAGAGAGAGAGATCCTTCAGAAAGAGAGAAAGAGATCTCAGATTTTGGTGCATCTGAGAATCCTTCCGCGGGCGGGCTGGACCTACGGACCCTGATTCAAAAAGAACCAGGTAGGGAACCCAGGCCACGAGCCACGAGCACGGCCCACGGACCACGGACCCGAGCCCGGCACCGGCGCCGGCGCCGGCGGCCAGCCGCCGGCGCCGCCAGCGGCGGCGCCGTGCGTGCACGTACGTATGTACGTGCATAGTTCCCTCCTTTTCGCGCGCGAAAACTCCAAGTACCCAAAGGGCACGCCCTTTGTTCTCAATTTTCTCTATTTATACCCCATAAGCTTCAATCACATGGCCAATGTGGGACTAAATGCATGTAGCTAATTTTAGTCCCTTTTGGCTTTGAATTAGGCAATCTTTGGACTTGAATATCTCATTCATTCGAAGTCGGAATTGAACATGTGAATATACCACGTTCATCACAAATGGAAGGAGAACACACTCCAACCATCATCCGGTTGATTCGATCAACGGATCTCGCCATAATTCAACTCGAAGATTCACCTTTATATTCTTCAATTCCAACAATCCCCCACAATGAATGGAGATTCAAGGAAATGACACACAAAGAGACTGACTCTATTGTGTAAGGTACTGTAGAAAAGAAACTGCATAAGGATAGGTGAACTAGGTCTTAAACCTTCCATAGTGAGAGCTTTATCGGACTTACTGGCTAATCAGTGAACTAGGTCTTGAACTGTTAGCCGTTAGTGTAAGCCTAGTCAACAAGCTTCACACAGTGACTTTCCAAATCAACTTTGGTTCTCGGTTGTGTCCGTTTTGGCCCTGGACATTCTTGATTTCAGAGAGTATCTTTAGGGAATGACAGCCTCCATAGAGATTCCCAAAGAGCCGACCCAACTCTATACTCACATAGGTGATGGACCTATGAAGAGTAGTCTACTCTACTCCACTTGTATAGTAACAAGATATAGGCATCATTAAAAGCGTTAAGCTTATCCTTAATCCACTTGTAGAAAAGCACTTATGTGCACCTTAGGAATGGATTGGAGTCAAGCTCCCAAGTGCTTACTCGCTGAGTCAATCATAACTAGTTTTTCCTCTTGAATTAGTCTGTGGGATCTCCAGTCGCTAAGTGAGGTTTCCATTAAGCTGACTCGGTAAGGTTAGGCTTTTAGACCCATTCCCTCGATGCGCAGTTTATACGCTCTCCACTTAAACCTTTAGTAAGCGGATCCGCAAATTATCCTTTGACGATACAAAGTCAATAGAGATAATTCCATTTGAGAGCAACTGCTTCACGGTATTATGTCTACTACGAATATGTCTAGACTTACCGTTGTATATCACATTTTGTGCCCTAGATATAACTGCTTGATTGTCGCAGTGTATACATATAGCGGGCACTGGCTTTTGCCATAACGGTATATCTTCTAAGAATTGTCGAAGCCATTCCGCTTCTTCTCCAGCCTTATCTAAGGCTATGAATTCTGATTCCATAGTGGAACGGGCAATACATGTTTGCTTAGAAGATTTCCAAGATACCGCTGCTCCTGCTAGAGTAAATACGTATCCGCTAGTTGATTTTGATTCCTCAGAATCTGCAATCCAATTAGCATCACTGTATCCTTCCAGTACAGGAGGATACTTTCCATATCTCAAGGCATATTCCTTGGTATGTGATACGTAACCTAATACTCGTAGTAGAGCGGTCCAATGTAGATCACTAGGATTACTAGTATATCTACTTAACTTGCTTACAGCGTAAGCAATATCGGGTCTAGTGCAATTCATTAAATACATTAGACTTCCGATAATCTAAGAATACTCCAACTGGCGTATTCCAGTTCCTGTATTCTTATGAAGGTGGATGTGTGGGAGAAAAGGATTTGTATTCTCTTTTATCCCATGATCCTTGAATCTTTCTATCATCTTATCCACGTAGTGAGATTGAGATAGACTGATTCCATCTGGTGTTCTAGTAATTTTAATTCCTAAAATTACATCAGCAACCCCCAGATCCTTCATATCAAAACTGTTGGATAACATTCTTTTAGTGGACTTAATAATCTCAATATTAGTCCCAAGTATCAACATGTCGTCTACATAAAGACAGACAATGATACATGCATCTCCAACTGTTTTCATGTAAACACACTTATCGCATTCATTGATAGTGAATCCATCTTTGATCATGACACCATCAAATTTCTCATGCCATTGTTTTGGAGCTTGCTTTAAACCGTATAAGGATTTTACCAATTTACACACCTTGTGTTCTTGGCCCTTGACTATAAATCCTTCTGGTTGCTCCATATATATTTCTTCATTTAATTCACCATTTAAGAATGCAGTCTTGACATCCATTTGATGGATATCTAAGTTGTGCAATACTGCAATCGCAATCAACATCCGTATGGACGTTATTCTTGTTACTGGTGAATAAGTATCGAAGTAGTCAAGTCCTTCTTTTTGTCGATAACCCTTGGCTACTAATCTAGCCTTGTACTTATCGATAGATCCATCGGTTTTAATTTTCATTTGAAAATCCACTTACACCCAATTGGTTTACTTCCAGGAGGCAAGTTTACCAATTCCCAAGTATGATTACTTAGTATGGATTCTATTTCGCTATTTATAGCTTCTTTCCACATTTGTGCTTCTGGGTTTGACATAGCCTCTTTAAATGTTTGAGGCTCGCTCTCAATAGCGTATGCTATGAAATCTGGACCAAAAGATTTTGAGATTCTAGATCTCTGACTTCTTCTTGGTTCAATTTCCGCATTTACAATTGGTTCCTCGGGGCTTTCGTCCCTGAACGCCATCTCGTGTGTTCTTTTCCCAGAAGTCTTATCTGCTTCCCGTTTGTACGGAAAGATATCTTCAAAGAACACAGCATCTCGAGATTCGATAATCATGTTTACATGAATATCAGGTATTTCTGATTTATGAACCAGAAATCTGTAGGCACTGCTATTTAAGGCATAGCCTATGAATATGCAGTCCATAGTTTTTGCTCCCAACTTAGTCTTTTTGGGTAATGGTGCCAGCACCTTTGCAAGGCACCCCCACATTTTGAGGTAATGGTAGGAAGGTGTCCTTCCATGTCATAACTCGAATGGTATTAGACCAAGTTTCTTGTGGGGTACTCTATTTAGAATATGATTTGCAGTTAATAGAGCTTCCCCCCACAAGTTCTGCGGTGCTCCAGAACTTACGAGCATGGAATTAACCATCTCCTTCAAAGTTCTGTTCTTCCGTTCAGCAATTCCATTCTGCTGAGGAGTGTATGGTGCTGTAGTTTGATGTATTATACCGAAACTAGCACATAACTCACTAAAAATCATTTGATTCATATTCTCCGCCTCTATCGGATTTTAGAATCTTGATTTTCTTGTTGAGTTGATTCTCAACTTCGGCTTTATATGTTGTAAACATATTTATTGCCTCATCCTTACTGTTCAAAAGATACACATAACAGTATCTTGTACAGTCATCGATAAAAGTAATGAAATACTTTTTACCGCCTCTAGTTGGCATAAACTTCAAGTCACATAGATCGCTATGAATTAACCCTAAAGGTTCTGTATTTCGATCTATTGAGTGAAATGAATTTTTAGCCAACTTGGCCTCAACACAAACCTCACACTTGCGAATTTCTTCCAAGTTGAGTTTAGGAATATATCCCAGATTAGACAAGTTTTCAAAGACTTGTAATTTACATGCCCTAATCTAGCATGCCACAAAATAGGAAACTCAAGCAAATAAACAGAAGATTTTCCTTTTATTAGCTTTGGATATAAATACACGGACTTTTTATCAACCACTGCAACATTGGCTTTAAAAAGTCCATCAACAAGATAGCCCTTTCCCACATACATCCCTCCCTTAGTAAGTACAAATTTGTCGGATTCAAAGACTATTCTAAATCCTTTCTTACTAAGTTTAGATCCAGAGATTAGATTCTTGCGGATGTCTGGAACATGAAGGACATCGTTAAGAGTAAGTTCTTTGCCCGATGTCCACTTCAGGATGACCTTGCCCTTTCCTTCAACTTTTGAGGAAGCTGAATTACCCATGAATAATTGCTCATCTTGCTCTAGCCTTTGATATTCTGAGAATAACAATTTCTCCGAGCAGATGTGCCGAGTAGCTCCCGTGTCTACCCACCAATCTTTGTTATTGGTTGTCAGATTTACTTCTGACACCACAACTGAAAGACTTGGTGATTCATGGTTGGTCATGTTGGCCTGTGGGTGGCTTTTCTTGTTCTTCTTTAGACGGCTGCGGCATTCATTTGCTTTGTGACCTTCTTTGTTGCAGATGTAACAGGTCCCTTTGAAGCGCATGGTTCTGCCGTCTTGAGCCTTGCCTTTGTACCCCTGGGAAGGCTTCTTCCTCTTCAAGCTTTTGGAAGTAGACGCTTTCCCCTTTGAGTCCTCGATCACATTTGCTTTTGCTTCGTAGGAGTTCTTACTGCTTCTTTTCTCGGACTTGCGGTTGTCCTCCTCTATACGAAGCCTCACAATGAGATCCTCCAACTTTAGCTCCTTTCGCTTATGCTTCAGGTAGTTCTTGAAGTCTCTCCACGCAGGGGGGAGCTTCTCTACGATGGTTGCAACCTGAAAAGTTTCAGGAAGAATCATACCTTCGGCCTCTATCTCGTGCAAGATAAGTTGGAACTCTTGCACCTGACTGATGACAGTCTTGCTATCCACCATTTTGTACTCCAGAAATCGTCCAACGATGAACTTCTTGGTACCAGCATCTTCAGTCTTGTATTTCTTGTCAAGACTGGCCCATAATTTCTTTGCCGTAGTGATTGGACTGTAGACGTTATAAAGAGAGTCATCCAGTCCATTAAGAACATAATTTCGGCAAAGGAAATCACCTTGTGTCCAAGCATCGACTGCAAGGACTGAGTCCCGATCAGTTCCGGGTTCTGGTGGATCCTCCTGCAGGAATTTGGCCAGATGTAGAGTGGTCAAGTAGAAGAGCATCTTCTGTTGCCACCTCTTGAACTCTGTGCCATCAAACTTTCCTGGCTTCTCCGGCTTCGGGTTAGGAAGTGGAGTAGGCATCAAACCTTGGAGCGGTATGTTTGTTGCCTTGCTGGAGGTATCTTGATTTGTCTCAGACATTTTTTTTCTGCAAGTTCAAGCAGAACAGAAGTGAGAAACAGTAATTGTCTTAAGATTGTTGGGTATTCTGCTTAACAAGAATCAATCTGACAACTAATCAAGATCACTGAGATATCAACAATCTAATTGGCCAGGTCGGCAAATATCAGGTGGGAGGTTTTCCGTTCAATAGAACGTTCCTTAATTTAAGAACCACCTTTCAATTTCCTTCCTTAGTTTAAGCACCAATTAGACTGAATCCAAGTCAGTCTCGATATACTGTAAAGTATATCCCCTGTATAAGGACTTAATCCACTTATACAGTAACACTTTAGACTGAATCTAAGTCAATCTCGATATACTGTAAAGTATATCCCCTGTATAAAGGACTTAGTCCACTTATACAGTATTTGAAGTGAGGTACGCTTACAGCGAATCTCCTTAAGACAATTACGTCCCCCGCACCGGTGCTAACGGGATAATGGACGCTGGTCTCCAAGATACAACACTTCTTCACGGTATTTGGATAGCACTACCAAATCACCGTACGGTCGAACCGTAGTCAACCAATACCTACACAGGATTAGCAAAACAGCGGTATAATGACAAATTTCAAATGAATATTTGTCTTACTCTTTTGGAGGAACACCCACTGTTGAGGACGTAGGAAGGTTGAAGAATTTTTTGGCAGAATCTCCTTTAGGAAGTCGCTTCGGATTCCCACTTCACTTGGAAGTCGCGGATTCCCACTTCGTTGGAAGTCGCTCTGGAAGTCGTGGATTTCCCACTTCGCTGGAGCCCAGTTCAGAATCGAATTCAGAACTTTAGAGAGAGAGAGATCCTTCAGAAAGAGAGAAAGAGATCTCAGATTTTGGTGCATCTGAGAATCCTTCCGCGGGCGGGCTGGACCTACGGACCCTGATTCAAAAAGAACCAGGTAGGGAACCCAGGCCACAAGCCACGGACCACGGGCCACGGCACCGGCGCCGGCCGGCCAGCCGCCGCCAGCGGCGGCGCGTGCGTGCACGTACGTATGTACGTGCATAGTTCCCTCCTTTTCGCGCGCGAAAACTCCAAGTACCCAAAGGGCACGCCCTTTGTTCTCAATTTTCTCTATTTATACCCCATAAGCTTCCATCACATGGCCAATGTGGGACTAAATGCATGTAGCTAATTTTAGTCCCTTTTGGCTTTGAATTAGGCAATCTTTGGACTTGAATATCTCATTCATTCGAAGTCGGAATTGAACATGTGAATATACCACGTTCATCACAAATGGAAGGAGAACACACTCCAACCATCATCCGGTTGATTCGATCAACGGATCTCGCCATAATTCAACTCGAAGATTCACTTTATATTCTTCAATTCCAACAATTGTAACACTCTGGAAGTGAAGAAATAGTTGCGTAAAAGAGAAAAGAGAAAAGGAAAAGGAGTTTTCTTGTTTTCCTTTTTCGGTGTTTGGTTAGATAGGGAAGTGAGCAATTATACTTCCCAATTTTCTTACGTCCGCTCATTTCCTTGCAACGAAACACGCCATGTAGACATCTTTGTGCACGCTCTTCAGCATAAGAGAGTTTTTTTTGCATTCAGGGTTCTGGTACAATTATGTAGACATATTCGTGCGCACTCCTGTGCATGGGAGAGGGATTTTTACCTTCGGGGTTTGGGTTCCATTATGTGGACATTTTTGTTTGGGCGCTGTCCATCTTAATAAAGATAAACTGGTTAAAGAATCCAATAGGTAACTGTTGGTGGAAGTACTGTACTCAGGTTTACTCTCCTTATTTTAACTAGAAGGGCTGCTATTGGCAACAAAAATCAAACTGAATGACTGATTTTTGTATAAATATATTCCAAGGGATTAGTACATATTGAGTTTTTATTTCATTTTCATTTCTTTCCCCCATGGAAGAGGAGATAACCATGTAAAACAAAGCAGATATTCAGATCCCATGGCAGTCTGCAATCAGTACATCTCCTATCCCTCTAGAAGCCTTAAAGATTTGGAAATCAGTTCAAAACATTTCATGTGATCTCAAGAAAGGTATTTGTACAACACTAAGACCCAATTTTTGATAACACTCTCTGGAATGGGGGAAAATGAAAAAAAAAAAACCTTCACCATTATACACAGGAAACTATTTTCCTGTCCGTTTGTACGTCTACCTAAATATAAGCCCTTTCTTTTTGTTATTACTAATAAAAAAAAATATTCATGACTAAAAATTCTAATAAAATATTAGGCCTCTGTAAAGACTAGCACAGAGTGGAAAATTCCGGCCCTACTGACAGAGATGAAGATCATCACAAACATATCATTAAACTTGCCCACATAAACCTTAAAAAATGCATCAACTGATACAAATCAACAATGTTCCGACTCCTAACCACTTATCAATGATTTAAGAACTGCAAAAGTTGACTACACATTAAGGCAACCATCCACATAATGAGAGTGATTTGCAAAATAAGAACTTCTCAATCAGTGATCCTATTGATTTGGAATTAACCTCTTTTGAGGATGAGAAAGCGGAGCGCCAAAAACATCTCTATTTAAACCTCTCCAGGCATAAAAAGAATGCATCACTTTGTTTGGACTGTTAGAATTTTTCTATATATACAAAGAAGAACCTCCAATGACGAAGAAAAGTAACTAAATAATTCATTTTTCAACTAAAATTATATTTCTGGGAAGAGATGAGTGTAAAAATATTGCATCATATAACATCTGCCTGTTGTTATTCCTTGTTTCATAAAATTATTCTCTAGTAGTTAAGTGACAAATAACGACAATTATAAGAACTATCATTTAATACATATAACCATCAAGAAGGAAATGCATAACTGAGTTAGTTTCACGTTTCTGCCAGATATCAGGTATCTTTGGCTGCCTTACAAGAAATTCAAGATTACACAAGTGGCACTATGCTCTTACCCAAGGGTTGCTGGTGCTGAATTGAGAACTTCTGAAGGTGTTGTGCGCCCGACAACAACCAGAAGAGGAATCCCTGAATCTCCAATGCACGAAGAACAAACTCTCAAACACAGCACAAATTACAAACTCAGAGAAAGAACACGAAAACAACGATTTAACGAGGTTCGGCCTTGATGCCTACGTCCTCGGGGTAAGGAAAGAGAGTTTATATTGATTTTAATAATCAATTACAATGGATGCAGCTCCTCTGAGTATCAAGAGAGCTACTTCTTTTCTTGGTACAGCAAAACCCTAGAAATCCCGCTTTTATACAACAGATTTCTGATTCAGCACAAACAGCCCGCAACCTGATTGTCGGTCGACCGACCCTATGCGCCGGTCGAGCGGGCCGGTCGACCGTTCCCAACCGAGAGTTGGGTACTTTCAGTCGGTCGACCGGGCGGTCGACCGAGCTGATTCTTGTGCATGTTGTGCACATCGGTCGACCGGACCGGTCGACCGAACTCCTGCTACTGCAGGCGGTCGACCGGGCCGGTCGACCGAACTCCTGCTGCTGCTGCTGACCTGCTTTTGCTGCTGTCCTTCCTCTGTCGACTTCCTCGACGCTCCGTCGACTTCCTCAACTACATATCCTCTCTCTTTCCAACAATTCTCCACCTCGGTGAAGATTCTTCCAAATCTGAGCCGAACTGTCCATCGACTCGAAAGCGGCTTCACCAATGTGGTTGCCTACGTACCCTGCCCAAGGGATCAAGCCCTCCGTAGTTCACCCAAATGAGCTTCAGCAAGCTCAAGCTACCTGAAGGATATGGAGCAAAGCTTTGCAATGTGCAAACCTGACTCCAGACACCACCTTAGTAAGCATGTCGGCGGGATTCTCCGATGTGTGAATCTTCAACAGTTCGATATCACCCTCTTCTAGAATCTCCCGAACGAAATGGTACCTGACGTCAATGTACTTCGTCCGTGCATGATAGACCTGGTTCTTGGCCAAGTAAATGTCGCTCATACTGTCACAGTTAATCTTCAGCAGATCCTGTTCCACGCCCAAGTCATCAAGCAAGCCTTGAAGCCAGATTGCCTCCTTTATAGCCTCCGTCATGGCCATATACTCGGCCTCTGTCGTCGACAATGCGACGGTAGACTGCAGTGTGGAGCGCCAACTGTAACGCCCCGATCCCGGCGATACGGGGACGTCACTACAACGTATATACGTAGGTCAGAACTACCCTCCCGTATATACGCTAAGCATCAGTACAGACAAGAATCAGAGTACGGAAGCAAAGGGTGCATTATACATTCCAACACATATATATACAATCACAGAGTTATCACCAGAGGTGATGAATATTACAATAATAATACATCACAGATATGCGCAAATGCGAGAATACAAAAGGTATGCATATATGAACAGTGTAAAAGGGTGTCCACATACATGTATACAAGGAATGTACAAGTATGAATAGAAAAAGGGCACTCACGAGTTTGCTAAGGGAAAACTCGAGAGGCATACAGGGGGTCTGGAAGGATGTGGCTCTGAAGGTCGGCTGGGGATCCACGCTACCGCTGCGCTACTCTGAGCAGCCACAGGGAGAAGCCACGCTCCAAGCTCCATGACCTGGACATGAGAATCCAGGGGAGTCAGTGAAACTCCCCAGGCGAGTATGATACAAAGCCAGGTGGCGAGCCAGGAGGAACCCAAGTGTCAAACTCAGAAGACAGGAGGGTTAGAACACAAATGAAATACATATATGGACGGTCATAATACAATCATCAGAAAACCGGAAATCCAAGGTAAAACTGATTTCATGCAAGGTGATTGTATACGCTTAGGTTACGGTCCCATGAGACTAATACATCGAAGGAATAATCCAAACAAGGAAACCCTCATCTATATACCTTTATCTCATGCCACAGAATATCCAAGCGTATAGAATCAGAGTTGCAAATCATATGAAAGTCAAACAGGAATACAAAACGGGAATCATGACATGCATAGCAAGTGCAACAGGAATCATAACAGGTACTTTAACAGGAATCATGACAGGTGACTATTATTATTATTATTACTTGTCTTACTCATATATCTCGGTATGTGACCTGGTGTACGGCCAACCCACATACATCCATATATAAGCTAGCCAAGGTTGTTAACGGAAGCCGATGGAGAACTGATAGCCTTTCTTATAGTAGTTCCATACCCCTGGAACCGGTAGGTATAATCAGTAATATCATAACACTTTCGCCATTGTATATATATATATGTATATATATATACTTTAATTCCGTCACTATAAGCAAGGTATCATTCCGGCATCCATCACTTCCTCCCATACCCATACAAGTTGTCCTTTTTATCGCTTATTAACATAATTATCAGAGTTCGGGAATGAGTCATATCATAACAGTAATACATAACAGTGGTCAGTACATAACGGTAATCAGGTACTACATTCCCTTTATCATGATAATTATGAGAATCGGTGTATCATGCTTGGTGTCAAGAGATAGCATGATAAGCGGTGATGTATATCAAGTAACATGCATAACAATGGATTGATAATAAGTCTGGGTCAGTCATGACATAACAAGATGGTCTTGCCAGATAGTGGCATGTCGGGTAGTCAGGTGATAACATACTGGGAGTCAGGTGATACCACGCCAGATGTAAGGTGATATACATGTGTTAAAGGTAAGCATGCAACTGATATGTCTGAGGCAATAACATGGCAGTGATAACATAACAGAAATCTAGAAGTCAACGACCACGAAGGGTCGGCCACGCATGGTATAAAAGCATCAAAAGATATATATAGACATGGAATCAAATACATGAAAATAGGAAATGAAATACTTATCGTTCCGACGGAACTGGAAACTCAAATAGAGATAAGAGAAGAGCGAGACTACTCGCATACAAGAAAGTAGCGAGTGAGAATACTCGCCTAAACTCCAAAATACCGAAAGAGCCGAAATCCACGAAATCCGGGGCACGCCATAAACTATGATATATATATGTAGAGTGAAGAGGAGAGAGAAAGAGAGAAGTGAAGATGATGTTAGTCAAGATACAAGTCAAGAAGTATAATATACAACATATAAACCAAGTATAAGATCCAAGTTTGAGAAGGTAAATAACTGTAATAAACAGACAGAATTAGTCGACTAGGGTAGGATGAGTAGTCGACTAATAAAGGGTTAGTCGACTAACAGTCTGGTATAGTCGACTAATACTGGGTTCCAGAGAGTTGATATTCTGATTCAGGAAAAGTTAGTCGACTAGGGTCATAGGGGTAGTCGACTAACAGACATGACAAGTCGACTGACAGTTAGGCTAAGTCGACTAATACTGTGATACAGAGAGTTAAGGTTTCTGGTCCAGGAAGGGTTAGTCGACTAGGGTCAAGGGTGTAGTCGACTAAGGGCCTCTAGTCGACTAGGAACTAAGGTAAGTCGACTAATACTGTGTTTCCAGAAAAGGTTAAGTTTCAGCTAAGGGTTTCTAGTCGACTAATCTATAGGTCTAGTCGACTAATCGACTGGAAACAGTAAACAGAACAGATTTCCTAGGGTTTGGGTTTGATGGCTAAATAAACATGGATTGAAGTCATAATTGAACATGATATGAATACACATGTATACTAAGAATAGACTAAGTCTAAATGAGTAAGATCACTCACCAAAGAGAGTGATTGGTCTCCATGAGGTGAGGGAGTGATGGTGGTGGTGATTGAAGTTGATGATGAAGAAGATGGTGATGATCCTTTGGTGTTGTTGATGCCCTTGTGGTGCTTCCATGGTGATGAAGGAGGAAGGAGGTGAAGCTAAAGTGTTGGAGTAGTTGTTGAGGTGGTGGAGATGAAGAGGAATTGAAGGAGGTGAAGGCTAGGGCTTTGGCTCTTGATGAAGAGAATGAAAAAAAGAAATGAAATGTAAAGGAAGGATATATATAGTATTGGGATTTTGTGAAGGGGGAGCAATTTAGATAGAAGAGAGGGGTTTAATTGCAAAAAGGGGAGGTGAGGTGAGTGTCCTTCTCTTGGCCACTTGGCCGGCCATGGGGGAGAGAGAGAATGAGTGGGATTTAAAAAAGGATTAGGTGAAAGTGAGTGGGATTATGTGGAAAATTGGAATTATTGGAAAATTGGAAAAGGCTTTGGTTAGTGGAGGAAGGAAAGAAATAAAGGAAAAGGAAAAATGGAAAAGAAATTATAATGAGAAGATATTTCTTGGGAAAGAAGATGAAAATAATGGAAGTGGCGGATTCCCGGGACTCAGTTGCGGATGCGGAAACCTTTCGGGAAAAATACCGGAATCGTCCGAAATTCAAGTATCTCGGAACGACCCGAAATAATTATCAAAAATCAATAATAATATATAAAGACCAATAGTGAAATCCGTTTGAAGAAATACTTTATAGTTTTGAAACTAAAAATCCCGGAACCAGTTATCTACCGACTCCGATGGAATTTTCATAAAATCATAAAATCCTCAGAAAAAGAATGTAGGTAGAAAATATGATTCTAAGGAATAATGTCTAAAGAATCATTTAGAAATTCCAAACCGTTTAAGAATTAAAAATCCAGGAATCGGTCAGCGGCACTGGCCGACGCCGGTTTTGAAGACTTTTATTTTAATTCCAGAAAAATCTAGAAAATCATAGAAAATATATAATATTGGAAAATGATATTTAAAACTAAAATCGGTCAATTCTAATTATCAGAATGTCTAAATCGAGTAATACTCTAGGATCGGGCCTTCGGTTCAGACTAGGGCTGACTCCGAATCCACGAATCCAAATCCAAGACAAAACAGTCATATAAGGAATTCATAATACAGAATGAATACAGGAAATAAATCGAAAAAATACGACCGAAAATCTGAATACGCAACTAAGTACGTATTCCGGGAACGGGGTATTACAATCCACCCATCTTACAAAAATTGCGTCCTCGCAATTTCGTTAAGGGGCAAATTGAATACAAAGGGGACAAAGGTGGAATTATACTAATTAAGATATGAAGCACTATAGGTAGGGCTCTCAAGTCAAATGAATAATAATCATACTCTGCATTTCCGGCTGATGATGTCGTGGCTGTGTAATAAAGAAAACCCCGAAAATCCTGAGCATAATAAAGAAGACCGATAATTAAGAATCCGACTGCTGTCCTCTGAAAGATAGCCAGATCAAGATCGATCTGGAGAATACCAAGCTTCATAGAATTGGCCGAAGAGATCACATAATAGCTTCATTCTGAACCAGCCACTACCTTCCTAGTCTATTCATATCTTAAGATAGTATAAGGCTTCATAAAACCAAAACATAAAACCCAAAACAGGGAAAGGATAGGAGAGACTAGGAATCAAAGGAAAAGATAGTCAAGGAGGGATTTGAAATCAAAGGAAAGATAGTCAAGAAATAGATAACTCTGCACTTGTAGTTGGAATGTATAACCAAGATTCATGTATTCCAGTTGCAAATCGCTTTACCATTGATTTGCCTTCTGGACGTACTGAGGAAGTAAGAGCCTAAGCTGACCTAAGCTCTGACGAGCCTAAGTTGACCTATGCTCTGATACCAACCTGTAACGCCCCGATCCCGGCGATACGGGGACGTCACTGCAACGTATATACGTAGGTCAGAACTACCCTCCCGTATATACGCTAAGCATCAGTACAGACAAGAATCAGAGTACGGAAGCAAAGGGTGCATTATACATTCCAACACATATATATACAATCACAGAGTTATCACCAGAGGTGATGAATATTACAATAATAATACATCACAGATATGCGCAAATGCGAGAATACAAAAGGTATGCATATATGAACAGTGTAAAAGGGTGTCCACATACATGTATACAAGGAATGTACAAGTATGAATAGAAAAAGGGCACTCACGAGTTTGCTAAGGGAAAACTCGAGAGGCATACAGGGGGTCTGGAAGGATGTGGCTCTGAAGGTCGGCTGGGGATCCACGCTACCGCTGCGCTACTCTGAGCAGCCACAGGGAGAAGCCACGCTCCAAGCTCCATGACCTGGACATGAGAATCCAGGGGAGTCAGTGAAACTCCCCAGGCGAGTATGATACAAAGCCAGGTGGCGAGCCAGGAGGAACCCAAGTGTCAAACTCAGAAGACAGGAGGGTTAGAACACAAATGAAATACATATATGGACGGTCATAATACAATCATCAGAAAACCGGAAATCCAAGGTAAAACTGATTTCATGCAAGGTGATTGTATACGCTTAGGTTACGGTCCCATGAGACTAATACATCGAAGGAATAATCCAAACAAGGAAACCCTCATCTATATACCTTTATCTCATGCCACAGAATATCCAAGCGTATAGAATCAGAGTTGCAAATCATATGAAAGTCAAACAGGAATACAAAACGGGAATCATGACATGCATAGCAAGTGCAACAGGAATCATAACAGGTACTTTAACAGGAATCATGACAGGTGACTATTATTATTATTATTACTTGTCTTACTCATATATCTCGGTATGTGACCTGGTGTACGGCCAACCCACATACATCCATATATAAGCTAGCCAAGGTTGTTAACGGAAGCCGATGGAGAACTGATAGCCTTTCTTATAGTAGTTCCATACCCCTGGAACCGGTAGGTATAATCAGTAATATCATAACACTTTCGCCATTGTATATATATATATGTATATATATATACTTTAATTCCGTCACTATAAGCAAGGTATCATTCCGGCATCCATCACTTCCTCCCATACCCATACAAGTTGTCCTTTTCATCGCTTATTAACATAATTATCAGAGTTCGGGAATGAGTCATATCATAACAGTAATACATAACAGTGGTCAGTACATAACGGTAATCAGGTACTACATTCCCTTTATCATGATAATTATGAGAATCGGTGTATCATGCTTGGTGTCAAGAGATAGCATGATAAGCGGTGATGTATATCAAGTAACATGCATAACAATGGATTGATAATAAGTCTGGGTCAGTCATGACATAACAAGATGGTCTTGCCAGATAGTGGCATGTCGGGTAGTCAGGTGATAACATACTGGGAGTCAGGTGATACCACGCCAGATGTAAGGTGATATACATGTGTTAAAGGTAAGCATGCAACTGATATGTCTGAGGCAATAACATGGCAGTGATAACATAACAGAAATCTAGAAGTCAACGACCACGAAGGGTCGCCACGCATGGTATAAAAGCATCAAAAGATATATATAGACATGGAATCAAATACATGAAAATAGGAAATGAAATACTTATCGTTCCGACGGAACTGGAAACTCAAATAGAGATAAGAGAAGAGCGAGACTACTCGCATACAAGAAAGTAGCGAGTGAGAATACTCGCCTAAACTCCAAAATACCGAAAGAGCCGAAATCCACGAAATCCGGGGCACGCCATAAACTATGATATATATATGTAGAGTGAAGAGGAGAGAGAAAGAGAGAAGTGAAGATGATGTTAGTCAAGATACAAGTCAAGAAGTATAATATACAACATATAAACCAAGTATAAGATCCAAGTTTGAGAAGGTAAATAACTGTAACAAACAGACAGAATTAGTCGACTAGGGTAGGATGAGTAGTCGACTAATAAAGGGGTTAGTCGACTAACAGTCTGGTATAGTCGACTAATACTGGGTTCCAGAGAGTTGATATTCTGATTCAGGAAAAGTTAGTCGACTAGGGTCATAGGGGTAGTCGACTAACAGACATGACAAGTCGACTGACAGTTAGGCTAAGTCGACTAATACTGTGATACAGAGAGTTAAGGTTTCTGGTCCAGGAAGGGTTAGTCGACTAGGGTCAAGGGTGTAGTCGACTAAGGGCCTCTAGTCGACTAGGAACTAAGGTAAGTCGACTAATACTGTGTTTCCAGAAAAGGTTAAGTTTCAGCTAAGGGTTTCTAGTCGACTAATCTATAGGTCTAGTCGACTAATCGACTGGAAACAGTAAACAGAACAGATTTCCTAGGGTTTGGGTTTGATGGCTAAATAAACATGGATTGAAGTCATAATTGAACATGATATGAATACACATGTATACTAAGAATAGACTAAGTCTAAATGAGTAAGATCACTCACAAAGAGAGTGATTGGTCTCCATGAGGTGAGGGAGTGATGGTGGTGGTGATTGAAGTTGATGATGAAGAAGATGGTGATGATCCTTTGGTGTTGTTGATGCCCTTGTGGTTGCTTCCATGGTGATGAAGGAGGAAGGAGGTGAAGCTAAAGTGTTGGAGTAGTTGTTGAGGTGGTGGAGATGAAGAGGAATTGAAGGAGGTGAAGGCTAGGGCTTTGGCTCTTGATGAAGAGAATGAAAAAAAGAAATGAAATGTAAAGGAAGGATATATATAGTATTGGGATTTTGTGAAGGGGGAGCAATTTAGATAGAAGAGAGGGGCTTAATTGCAAAAAGGGGAGGTGAGGTGAGTGTCCTTCTCTTGGCCACTTGGCCGGCCATGGGGGAGAGAGAGAATGAGTGGGATTTAAAAAAGGATTAGGTGAAAGTGAGTGGGATTATGTGGAAAATTGGAATTATTGGAAAATTGGAAAAGGCTTTGGTTAGTGGAGGAAGGAAAGAAATAAAGGAAAAGGAAAAATGGAAAAGAAATTATAATGAGAAGATATTTTCTTGGGAAAGAAGATGAAAATAATGGAAGTGGCGGATTCCCGGGACTCAGTTGCGGATGCGGAAACCTTTCGGGAAAAATACCGGAATCGTCCGAAATTCAAGTATCTCGGAACGACCCGAAATAATTACCAAAAATCAATAATAATATATAAAGACCAATAGTGAAATCCGTTTGAAGAAATACTTTATAGTTTTGAAACTAAAAATCCCGGGAACCAGTTATCTACCGACTCCGATGGAATTTTCATAAAATCATAAAATCCTCAGAAAAGAATGTAGGTAGAAAATATGATTCTAAGGAATAATGTCTAAAGAATCATTTAAAAATTCCAAACCGTTTAAGAATTAAAAATCTAGGAATCGGTCAGCGGCACTGGCCGACGCCGGTTTTGAAGACTTTTATTTTAATTCCAGAAAAATCTAGAAAATCATAGAAAATATATAATATTGGAAAATGATATTTAAAACTAAAATCGGTCAATTCTAATTATCAGAATGTCTAAATCGAGTAATACTCTAGGATCGGGCCTTCGGTTCAGACTAGGGCTGACTCCGAATCCACGAATCCAAATCCAAGACAAAACAGTCATATAAGGAATTCATAATACAGAATGAATACAGGAAACAAATCGAAAAAATACGACCGAAAATCTGAATACGCAACTAAGTACGTATTCCGGGAACGGGGTATTACACCAACTCACCGGTGCTTGAGAGAATGTGAAGACATACCTGTTGTAGACCGGCGCTTGTCAAGGTCACCTGCATAGTCGGAATCAACATATCCGACGCTTGCTTTCCCGTGGAGTCCTTCTCAAATACCAGACCTACATCAATTGTTCCTTTGATGTACCTCAAGATCCACTTCACTGCATCCCAATGACCCTGTCCCAGATCATGCATATATCTGCAACCATGGAGACGGCTTGTGATAGATCTGGTTTCGTACACACCATAGCGTAAATAAGTCTACCGACTGCGTTAACATATGGAACGTGAGTCATATACTCACGTTCTTGAACACTCTTCGGAGACATCTTAGCAGACAACTTGAAATGAGGAGCCATGGGTGTACTCACAGACTTCGTATCCTTGCCGATATTGAACCTCTGTAGTACCTTCTCCAAATACCCCTTCTGAGTCAAGCTCACCCTGCCAACTCTTCTGTCTCTAGTGATCTCCATGCCTAACACCTTCCTAGTTTCACCAAGGTCCATCATCTCAAACTCTGAAGATAGATCCCTCTTCAGTGCATCAATGGTAGATCTCGACCTCGAAGCAATCAACATATCATCTACATACAGAAGTAGATAGATATATTCCCCTGTTGGTAGTTTGTTGTAGTATACACATGGGTCATAGTGGCTACGTGTGTACTTCTTCCCTCTGATGAAGCTGTCGAACCGCTTGTACCACTGTCTAGGAGACTGCTTCAGTCCGTACACCGACTTCTTCAGCTTACATACCATTTCTTCCTTCCCTGCAGTCTTGAACCCTGTTGGCTGAGTCATGTAGATCTCCTCCTCTAGATCACCGTGGAGAAAGGCGGTCTTTATATCGAGTTGGTCAAGGTCCAACTCGTACTGCGCCACCAAAGCCAATAAAATACGAATTGACGAATGTTTAACAACAGGAGAGAATACCTCATTGTAGTCAATTCCTTCCCTCTGAGCATAGCCTTTAGCTACCAATCTGGCCTTGTAGCGTACTGAATCTTCTTTGAGAGATCCCTGCTTCTTAGCATACACCCACTTGCAGCCTATAGCCTTCTTCCCTTTGGACAACCTAGTAAGTTCCCAAGTGTCATTCTTGTAGAGAGACTTCATCTCTTCATTCATGGCTTCTTTCCACATCTTCGATTCCGAACTGATCTCAGCTTCTCTGAAGGTGGACAGGATAGCCTCCTCGACGACTGAAAGTGCATACGCCACGACCATATCTGTAGTGAGCCAACCTGGTCTCCTAGTGTTCCTTCTTGGTCTTTCAACTCCAGTAGAGTCAGGAACATTACCCATGATCTGTTCATGACCCTCTTCTATATCTTCAGCATCTTCTTCAACTGCTTGATCACTGCCCTGTGTCACCCTGGGTATGATCCTTACCGATGCTGAATCCTCTAGAGATGATGGATTTGCATCACTCTCCACCTGTTGCGATATCTCCTTGGTCTTGCTAGTCTCCACCTGCTGAGAGACCTTAGGCTTCCACATAGAAGCCTCATCCAAAAGTGACATCCCTGCTGAGTAGAAACTTCTTGTCCATTGGATCCCAGATCTTGAACCCTTTGATTCCACGCTTGAAACCGACGAACACTCCCTTCTTTGCTCTTGGGTCTAACTTATCATCTTTGACATGATAGTAGGCTGGACATCCGAACACCCTGAGCAAATCATAGTCAGCAGCTACTTTTCCTGACCAAGCTTCAAGAGGAGTCTTCCCCCCTATCGCAGACGACGACAACCTATTCACAAGGTAGCATGCATACGCCAAAGCCTCAGCCCAAAACTGCTTTGATAAACTGGCGTTGGACAACATACACCGAACCTTCTCTAACAAAGTCATGTTCATCCTCTCCGCTACCCCATTCTGTTGCGGTGTCTCTCTTACAGTGAAATGTCTCTCTATGCCCTCATCAAGACATAGCTGTAGGAAAGGATCTGATTTGTACTCTCCTCCATTATCTGAACGGAGGACCTTGATCTTCCTTCTCGTGCTTCTCTCCAAGTTCTTCTTCCACTTCACGAACAGTTCTAGGACTTCCCCTTTGTGTCGCATGGTATATACCCAGCACCGCCTAGAATAGTCATCAATAAACGACACAAAGTAATGGTTACCTCCAATTGATGCAGTCTTGGTAGGTCCCCAGACATCAGTGTGAACATAGTCAAGAATTCCCTCGGTGCAATGTGATGCTGTGCCGAACTTCACCTTGGTCTTCTTGTCGATGATACAGTGTTCACAGAATTCCATCTTGCAGGTTTCGGCACCCTTCAATAACCCTTGTCTCACAAGAGTTTGCAATGACTTCTCTCCTGCATGTCCCAGCCTCATGTGCCACAGCCTGGTTGAATCTTCCTCTGAACTGGTAGAAGCCGCCACTTGCCCTGTCACTGTACCACCCTTCAAGTAGTAGAGGTTGTTCCGGCGATCGGCCTTCAACACCACCATCGAACCTTTTATCATCCTAAGGACTCCTTCCTTAATCGACACCACAAGGCCCAATGACTCCAAAGTTCCAACGGAAATCAGGTTTCTCTTCAACTGAAGTACATACCTCACCTCCTTCAGCTCCCTCACCATCCCATCAAACATTTTAATTTGGATTGTACCTACACGCTCCATGATGCACGGATGATCATCGCCCATAACGACTGAACACCCCTCCAGCTTCTCAAAGCTTGAAAACCAGTCCCGATTAGGGCATACATGGTATGTAGCACCTGTATCCAAGATCCACTCATTATCTCCTGAGTAGCCTACGATGGGAGTTGTAACTGAGAATGAGAACACCGACGAATCTGAGTCTGATCCATCTGCCTGTGATTTATTGCTCTGAGTGTTAACCACCTTTGCGAGATTTACCTCAGACTTCGATTCCTTCTTCTTTCCTTTGAACTTTGGACAGTCCACTTTCCAGTGCCCTATCTCTCTGCAGAAGGCACACTGATTCTTCTTGAGATCCCTAAACCCTGGCCTGGACTTTGATCTTCTTCTTTCCTCCTTGCCCTTCCTTGATGAACCCCTGCCTCTTACTGCCAGTGCCTCCACTGATGAGCTTGACTGAGAAGGATGTCTTTCCTTTCTCCTCGTCTCATAACTTGCCAGTGCAGACGACACCTCATGATAGTCCAGAGTTTGTCTACCATTGATAAAGGTCAGAGTGAATGTCTCATACTCCTCCACCGGGAGTGAGTTCAAGAGGATTATCGCCTTGTCTTCCTCATCTATCTTGACATCCACGTTCACCAAATCTGTAAGAAGCTTCGTGTAGCGATTGATGTGTTCATTCACGGAGCTCCCCTTCTTCATCTGAAACCGGTACAACTTACTCTTAAGCTGCAATCTCGATTCGATACTCTTGGTCAGATATTTCTTCTCAAGGGTCTCCCACAAATGCTTCGCCGACGTCTCATGTAACGCAAGATATTTTATGTCTTGTGTTAAACATGAACGAATCAACCCACACGCAGACCTGTTCATCTTCTCCCACTCTTCATCAGTGGTCGTGCTTCGCTTCTTCTCCAGAAGGAAAGTATCCTCGAGGTTCGATGCATTCAGGGCATCCATAACCTCACATCTCCACATCCCAAAATTATTTGTGCCATTGAACTTCACCACGTCAATCCTCGGATGAGGATGCATGGTCCTAACTGAAGTACTTTCTTCTGCCATCTATCTAGATCCTCTATTTATGCGGAAAAACAACTGGAAATAGATCACAACTTCGATAAAAATCAGATTTTTACCTTCTTCCCGAAACCCTAGATTGAGTTTCTGACCGGATCTACTCCACCAATGATTCCCTGAGCACTCCTTGTATTGTTCTGAGATCGACACACGATCCCACGAATAAGACTACCACTGATCTGAGATCGACACACGATCTTTGCCGAATCAGCTCCCGAAGCCCTCCGAATCTCCAGAAAAAATCCCAAGCGAAACCTGAGAAGATCTGATACCACTTGTTGTGCACCCGACAACAACCAGAAGAGGAATCCTTGAATCTCCAATGCACGAAGAACAAACTCCCAAACACAGCACAAATTACAAACTCAGAGAAAGAACACGAAAACAACGATTTAACGAGGTTCGGTCTTGATGCCTACGTCCTCGGGGAAAGGAAAGAGAGTTTATATTGATTTTAATAATCAATTACAATGGATGCAGCTCCTCTGAGTATCAAGAGAGCTACTTCTTTTTTTGGTACAACAAAACCCTAGAAGTCTCGCTTTTATACAACAGATTTCTGATTCAGCACAAACAGCCCGCAACCTGACTGTCGGTCGACCGGTCGGTCGACCGACCCTATGCGCCGGTCGAGCGGGCCGGTCGACCGTTCCCAACCGAGAGTTGGGTACTTTCAGTCGGTCGACCGGGCGGTCGACCGAGCTGATTCCTTGTGCATGTTGTGCACATCGGTCGACTGGACCAGTCGACCGAACTCCTGCTACTGCGGGCGGTCGACCGAACTCCTGCTACTGCGGGCGGTCGACCGGGCCGGTCGACCGAACTCCTGCTGCTGCTGCTGCTGACCTGCTTTTGCTGCTGTTCTTCCTCTGTCGACTTCCTCGACTACATATCCTCTCTCTTTCCAACAGAAGGGACATAAGCAGCTGTTCCCACAATGGTGCATGCTCTTTCCTGTGAATAAAAAATGAAAAAAAGAAAATATAACACACCATTTGGTAATCTCAATAAAATGCCTCAATCAGGATATTGTTATTAAACTACCTGTGGAATTTGGAAGGACTGTGATTCGGCATTCCTTTGTGGGCTTTACACTACCAAAATCAGCAATTTTAATGTGCCCATCAGTCGTGAGTAGCAAATTTTCTGGCTGGCAAGGTTAACTATTTAACATGAATGGTGTTAAAAGAACAAGAATTTCATGTCTCCATATATACCTTGATATCTCTATGGATTAATCCAATGCCATGCATATATTCCAAAGCATCAATAACTTCTGCTGCATAAAAGCAAGCCTTATCTGCAGACAAACGGACTTTCTGCAAGGTGGACACAATAAATATCAAATAAAGGAAATGTATATCCTGGAATTATGAAGCTGAGAACATCAAAACGTTACCCTACACAGGATTCAAGTGCCAAGTCTCCAACATAACACAAATGACCATTTCAGTCAACAATTTCAATTGCAGAAAGAAATACATTGACTATGAAATCCTACTAACCATAAAGTTTTTGAAAATATGGAGATGAAATAAATGCACTAGATGAGAGAACTCACGAAGGGAGTAGGAGCCTTGGAATGTGAAATATAACCTGATTATGCCAGGATGATCCTACTGATCAAGCACAATGCACTCCAGCTTTACATAAACTATTTTATTTTCTTTTGTAATGAACTTCTTGTCCATAATTTTCAAAGCACAGACATTTCCTGTGTCCTTCTTCCTTGCTCTTACCACCTGAGGAGAAAGGAATCAGCAAGAGAAAAGTCATGTCTCTTACATACCACTGTAGTTTCTTGAAAGAACAAAAAGATAGATAATATGTGGAAGACAACATCATGTATGTAAACATGATAATTAAATTATTCAGGATTGAGGCATCAAATTACAAGGGGAAAATGTGTAACTGTGTAACAACAGGAACTACCACCAAAATATATTGTATATATGCACTAAAGAAGAAATATAGATGATATTCCTGTGTGTATGCATGCACGCGCAATGAAAGAGCATCGCTCTAAAAACCAATGGCAAGGTGCTCAGCTACAAAATCATAGGCTTCCCTGCTGTTGCAACTTCAAAATTGTCCAAAGGCTATGTTGAAGACTTGAATAGAACTAGAAAAAGAGAGAAGGAATATCAGTAACATTAATACATTGGATAATTATCCCCTTAGGCAGAAGGATTCAATCCTGGTCAGTTAATGGTTGCAACTGAACCTTCTCTCTATAAGGGTTTGGAGAACAAGAAACCGCCACAATGGTATAAGAAGTATGAACAGGCAACAAAAAAAAAAAATGGGAAAAGATAATACACAAGATAGATCTTGATGGGGGAACTCACAAAGCAGTTGGCAAAGAATTGAACTGCATATATATGAGAAAATTATGATAGGTTGATTTTTTGTTATTCATCTTATAGTTAATTTTCTTAAAGAATTATGGAATCTTGTCAAGGATGTTCTCAGAAAACAATAATTAGGTACCTTCCATGCATATCTGGTTCTTATCTCACATGGAGAAATAAACTGTGGAAACTAGTCACACAACCATGTGATAGTTGGATTTGGTGGAATTAGAAGATTGTTCAACGACCTTCGAATATTTGACCAAAGAGAACAATAAGAAATGGTAAATTAGTTCACAATCAGGGATATGTATTGGCTAGAGACCTAGTGTCATGTACTCTGTAAAATTCGAACCACAAGAGGTTGCAATCTGAGTGTTGGCACATCCGCTTGCCTAACACACACCAAAATTAAAAAAAAAAAAAAAAATCCATATCATGGCTTCCCCTTATTACTCTATATTAAAACTCTCACCAATTGTTATTATTAAGTGGGTCCATGCCGTTAACATCTCACAATTATACCAAAACCTCATTTACTATACTCAAAATCTATTTTCGAGGTTTTAGCTATCATCCAAGAAGTAACAGGAGAACATGTCCACACAATGTTCTAAAAAGCGATTTCAGTACGCGCGCGGTCTGGGGTCGCATAATGCTTAAACGGTTTAAATCGTGATTAAACGGATTACACGTTTTATTATTATTTTAATATATTATAATATTATAATACTTAAAACATGCAAATATGAATTCTATAAACTCCCAAAAAAAAAAACATAGAAGATATAACAAATATAACTTGAAAAATTAAATTGCTAGTACTAAGAGAAATTTAAAAAGTAATAATGTCAATCAGTTCAAAGTACATCAATGTACCCCCACCTCCAACAATTATATTAAAAATACTTTTTAAATGAACAAATATATGTATTTCTTTCAAAAGCAACATACTTCCAACAATTTTGGTTCACTACTAGATTCAATTGGAAGTAATGTGCAACTCTATTCTTCTCACACTTAAAGCACTTCTCAGCCTATTAAAAGAAACAAAGATCATTAGGAAGAACCTGGAAAAAATATATGCACGCGAGGGGAGAGCTGACCATGAGGAGGTCGCCGTCGACACTTTACAGCTGGCCATCGAGCTAATTGTAAGGGGTCTTTGTCGGCAATATATGCATAAATTATATTTACAGCATATTTACAATCCGATTTTTGTGAGACCAAACCTTGGTCATCTACCGTCAGGCTTCACTTCACCCAAAGGTCACAACTTTGGCTCATATAGCGCTTGTTGAGGATGATGATCGTCTTGATCTTAACACATTGTAAGATTAGTCACAAACAAGAACACCAAAATGTCCATGATTTGGTCAACTATTTCGGCATAAGCCACGAGACAGACACGGATATCACAAAACTCCTCTTCTTATTGTGGGAAATGTACCGTTCGCTAAAATCAGAAGAACAAGACTACAGGATAATACCTCTCTCTAATCTTCCAACCTGTCCTATCTCATCTTTCACATCCCTCTCTTACTCCAAGCATGGGAGAACAATCCAATGCACATCTTACTCCAACCACAAGACACACATTCTCTCACTATCTCACATCTCTCTCACTCCAAGTCGAAGCACGAGTGAACAATCCAAGGCACATTACTCTAACCATAAGAGCATGGTTTCAAATAACTGTCGACTTTGATATATATTAGCAATATCATATCTGATTTTTGAGGTACCTGATACGATATCAAACCCTATAATATCAATGGATATAAGGGTCGATATTGCTAATATAACTGATATATTTGATATTGATAGTTGATATTGATGATATTCATTGAAAAATCATTGGTGATACCGATATCGAGATTTTAAACCATGCATAAGACACAATCACTGATATTCTGATGTGAAACATGTATGCGTGTGAATCACAGATCAGTAATAAACTAAAATTTCGCTAAATTCCACCAACAAAAATGATCTTGAGTAGGAAAATAGTTAAAATTAATAATAAGGCGGATGGATTTAACAAACGTGCAATGCAGTTATACCGTTCTTAATTTAAAATAAACTAATATAATTACTCAGTTATGATGACAAAAACTTGTACAACTAATAGTTTAGTTATGACTAGCAATCACATAGTTAACAGAATCTCACAATATCACTATTTGTGGCAGCAGATTAAATCAATAAAATAATAAAGAACAGTTATCAACTCACAAATAAAAGATTGTGTTAAGAAAAGTTATCTTTTGAGAATCGCAAGGATCTCAGCGACCAGTAGAGGATGCTGATGTGTAGAGTTCGTCGTCACGATCGTAATGCCTCAAAAAACACCTGAATCAGACACCAAATGTGAGAGATATGACCCGTAAATGAAGGGGGGTTGCTAACGGGCCTGTTTTGTGACTGGACCCGTTCCTGTAGCAATTGGTAGAACACGGGTTGAATAACTTGAATCCGTATTTAGGCCTGTCAATGGGTCCGGTCTAGACCTAGACCCGACCCGTACCATACCCGATTAGTCGGGTAAGAGAACAACAGTTTGTTACCCAAACCTGTATACTCGTTTACCCATATACCCGTTTGACTAAACGGGGCGGGTGTGGTTACACTTAAACCATACCTGTTTACCTGTGTACCATTCTTTGGCAGGAGACTTCAGTGTTCGCATAATGCACATGAGATGGACGAGCAATCCCTCAAAAGAAGTAAGGCTACAGAGATGTGCCTGAGGGCCATTCGCTGCTCCCTTGAGGTTAGTGTTTCATCATTGTTGAGGTTTAGCATGAACACGCTCCATGTATTACAAAAACCTAATTAACTACAATAGGTACTAGTGATTGTAATATGTCTTTATTGGCGTTCTAATACTAGTTTGTGATAAGTGAGATCTGATGTCATGTGGGTTTGGGTAAACGGGACTGGACCTGCGGGTAAAATGGGTCGGATATGGAAACCTATCTTCTAAACTCGCGGGTAAATGAGTCAAGGTCTGGTATCCCTATAGGTAAACGGGTCCGAGTCTGGTACCACCTGTACCGCCCCGAACCTGACCCATTGATAGGCCTACCTGTCTTCACTCTGTTGCCTTTTAGTTGTTTGAATGCGTTGGTTTTTGGTTGGGTTTGGATATAAACCCAATTGGCCTTCAAATGAACCCACTCCCTTTCTTCTTCTTCTTCCTCTTCTTGCTGTGTTGCAGGTGCGACCAAAGGCGGTGGCGGTGCTTGAAGGCGGCGGCGGTACTCGGCGATGGTGCGAGGAACACGGAGAGGGTGTGGTGATGGTGTTGGGTTGTTGCTCGTCGTTGCAAGCCTGCTCGCATTGGGTGCTTGAGCGGCGCGGTCTCGTGTAGGTTTGTGATATGGTTACAGGTGTTGGCGACGTTGTCGAGGTAGGAGGAGATGAAGATGGGGCGGTGGACAAAGGTCATTGATGGTGAGGCGTGTGACAGAAGCGAGAAGATGGAGGTGGTGATGATGGATTACTTTGAGGAGAGGAAGGGAGATGTTAGTATCTTGTGGAGTGGAAGAGGGAGCACAAAGCAGGGAGAGGAAAAGAAGGGATCTGAGAGTGACAACTGAGAAAAGAATAGAGAAAGCTCAAATTAGAGATTAATTTAGGCTTAAGATTTTTTAAGAAGATAATTAAGAATCAAATCCTATAACTAATTATGAGATAAACCAAACTCACACAAATATTTAAAATCCAAATTCTTCATTATCTTCTATTATTTGATACAAGAGGCCTTTATATAGGATTTTACAAAAATTGAATACAACTCAAACTAAAACTCCTAATCAAAATAAAATTACAAACCCCAAATAAATTCAAAATAAAAAAATTAGAAATCCTACTACAATCCTGATTATTAAAACCAAAAATCAAAAATAGAAATCTTATTACTAGTAGAACTATTGGATCCATGTTGTGTTAGCGCGTCTTTTCCAACGATGAAAGATTTGTCTTGTCTTCGTTCTATTGTCCGCATCACATTCCCTCACTATTTCATTTCTCCCACCCTTCTCTCGCTCCAAGTACAAGAGAACAATTCAAGACACATCTTACTAAACAACAAGACACACACATACACACATTCCCCACAATCTTATCTCTTACATCCTTCTCTCACTCCAGAAGCATAAGAGAACAATCCAAGTCACATCTTACTCCACACACACACACACACACACTATCTCATTTGTTACATCCTTCTCTGCTCCAAGCATAAGAGAACAATCCAAGCCACATCTCTCTCGCACAAGCAAAAGTGTGCACACATTTAATACGCACGCTAACAAACCCTAACATGGATACATCCATGCGCGCGTACACTTACAAACCCTAGCACAAAAACGTGCGCACACACACACTGACTGAAGATCCTAGCATTACCCATTATCCATTGGTATTGTTCAAACCAACAGATAATCCCTGCCAAAAGTGGTCCAAGCCTAATAAGGTTGTTGCATCCTATTAACACAATCGACCACAAATCCAGCCATGTACTCAAGTGGATGTGAAACACAACCTAAATTAAATAAACCCATCAACAAAGACAAAAAGAAACAAAATAAATACCCAAACACAAAAGTCCCATGGAAATCAAATACTCTTACCATTTCTCTTCCTCTTTCCAATCCTTCCTGCTATTACGGTCTTACTTCTACCCCAAAAGAGCACCAACTTCTAAAGAGAAATTCCCAGAAAAGAACCTAAAAAATCGCCCAAAGGACAAATTTTTGAAATAATCTTATTTTAAAAAATATTTATAAAATCAGACATCTTCCTAAAATAATTCAAAAAACCGACCTCTGACCCGCCACGTTGGCCAATGGTAGACTCAAGGCGCCAGCGTGGCGTGTCGCGCTACTGGAAGATTTTCACAAGAGTCCAGCCTTATCAAGACCGAACTTTGAAAAATGTAGATTTTTCAAGTACGGCCTTGATAAGGCTAGACTTCCTTTTCTTAGCTAATTAAAAAAAATAAAAATAAATATGATCTCTTGGCAAAGATTTTAAAAAAAACATGAAATAAAAGACCAACCTTGCCAAGACCCGACTTTTATTCCATGTTCTTTTTAAAAATTTTGGCCAAGGGGGGAGTAGCTCCCTTGGCCAAAATTTAAAAAATGCCAAGGGCAAGGCCGGACGTTTATTCCATATATATTTTTTTAAATTTTGGCCAACGGAAGAGCTCCCTTAGCCAAAATAAAAAAAAAGGATATAAAAGTCTGGCCTTGTCAAGGCCGAACTTTTATTCCATATTTATTTTAATTTTTGCCAAGAGAGCATACTTATTTCCATCTTTTTTTTAAAGGAAGTTTAATTTTGGCAAGGCCAAACTTTTAAAAAACATGAATTTCAAAGTCCGGTTTTGAAAACGCCAGACTTTTATGAAAACCCTCCAGTAACGCGACACGCCACGCTAGCGCCCCGAGTCGACCGTTGGCTAACGTGGCGCGCCAGAGTTTGGTTTTTGAAATTATTTTAGAAAGAGGTCTAATTTTATAAATATTTTTTAAAATAAGATTATTTCAAAAATTTATCCAGAGTCAAAACCATTGGCCTTCTTCAGTCACCATCTCCATGTCAGCCCCTAGTTCCGTTTTGCCAAGCGCCAAGTCTCATTCTCAATAGATTATAAAACTACGTAATCCTCCGTGTATTCATTCTTATATAACAAAATCATATCATGCATTCAATAAACACCAAAATACTTGCCCAACACAAATAAACGAGTCGGTGCATCGTAACAAACAAAACCCACCAATTAATTCACAAAAGGAAATCAAAACCCAGAAACAAAATCCCATCTTTGCAATCAAAATGCAGATAGAAGGATAACCCAAACAAATACATTGGAATAAGAGCGGAGGCCTTAAATCTTCCCCAGCTCAAAATCATTGATCGAGAATTGCTCCTGCGACGCCGTGAAGGTTATGCTGGCGGACCTCTGAACAGGGCTGTGGCGTCGGCCGATTCTGAGTCTGATGTTGGAGCTTGAGCTTGTCCGCCACCAAAACGAACCCAATCGCCATCACGATCTCCTCATCTATCAATCAAATTTCAATTCTTTTCGTACCATAATATTTTTCACGGCCTTGGAGGAGTGAGGAGGAGAGCGAGCAGTCATTGGGGACCCAAGAAGAATTGTTAAAAAAAAAATTGACACAGTTGTAATAATCTGTGAGGTGCGGTCTGGCTGGGAAATATCCGCTCCTAGCAATGCGTGGGGAGCGGATATCCCATAATAATAATAATAATAATAATAATAAGAGCACTTCTGAATTTATTACAAGTGTGTCGTAAAAAATTTTTTTGACAATTTCAACCTTAATAAAATATCTAAAATATCTCTTTCTTTTATGTCCTTTCACCCTTTTTCCTCTTTTCTCTTTCTCCAGCGATCTCCCCCAAAGATCTGATCAAACAGCCAGATCTGCGAGGGAGGAGAAAGGGTGAGTGGGGGAAGAGCAGGGGAGGTAAGGAAGTAAGGGGGAGGAGGAGACCGGGTATGGGGGAGGGGGAGGAGGGGAGGTGGAGGTTGTCGGAGGGAAGGGAAGGAAAGGGAGAGGGGATGAGAAGAAGATGAGGGTGGTTTGGATTTTTTTTTTTTTTTATTTAAACTCTCTTCGTTACATTTGTGGGTGCCTTGATTACTAGGGTGCCTTCATCACATTTTGAGGTGAAAATATCCACTTTCCGAGGGGCCTCTAAAATTTCTCTTCATATTTATTATTTTTAGTTTTTAGTCGCCCCTGATAAAAGGGAGGGGGGCGGACGATTGAATAGATGTGAAGTGTAACAAGAGTTGATGGGTCAGCGAAAGTGGCCTCATTGAGTTATTTTGTGTCAATAATTTTATGCATGTCAATTTGAAAATATAAATAATTTGTCTATTTTTGAATAAATCAAATTACTATCTGCTCGTTCCACCTGTATAATTTCAAATTTAATCGAAGACGATGACCCTCGAGGCTTTGTTACCGTCATCATCGTAGGCATTGCATACATTTTTTTTGTCGAGTGCTCGAGTGGCAATAAAAGTAAGAAATAAAAGATAATCAACAAAAATATGCCTAAAAGAAAATTGTCAAAGCTTTTTAACAATAATAAACCACGTCGATGCTGAACTATTGAGTTTGTTCACTGGAAATACTTTTGTAGAACTATTTACAATCTCGCTCAATAGTAATACAGCTGCTCATAGCACAAGGGCACTAAAAAAACAGTATGAAGTATGAACCATGAAGGTAAAAAAAAACGTTGACTGTAATCCTTCTCCTTTTAACACAGCATAACTGCTTCAGAACTAAATATTTACTTCATTATACAATTGCAAGCAAAAAACAAGCACCAAGCACTAACAGAGAGAGTAATCAAAACACTTGCATGATCGACTCAATCACTCACTCTCAATCTGCAGAAAGTAATGGCTAAAAATGATAAGGAAAAACAAAAGAGGGAAAGTATTAAACTCTTCACATTTATTTAGTTGTTATTGCATGCACTAGCTGCCCTAAGGAAATACATAAGAAGAAACATTAAAGTAAAAGGGGGAAAAAAAAAGAAAATGATACATTAATGACACAGCTGTTGATCAGCAAACAAGATATAAATTAAATATTCACAGGTAAGTAAACTTTAAGCTGTGATATATGCTTCGCTGGAGTTTATACCTATACAGAAGCACTTCCCATTATTTTCTGCTGCTGCCAAACAATGGCACAACAACATGCTGCAAAACGAAGATACCCTCTCTTACAGCATAAATATCTCAGCTGCTTCTCTGGCACCTCACCTCAACCACTGAAAATTGGAAGAGGACTCTATTTACTGAAGTAGCAAAACCAACAAGAGCTGAGTCCTAATCACGCAAACGAATGGACGGCGGTTGCTTATAACTCGAACTGCCACCTTTGACTGAAGGTAAGATAGATCTGTCCTTTGAAGTAGTTGTGCCTTGAGCTGTCTCTCCGCTGCTTGACTGGTTGCTATCACTTACATGCCCAGGTCTCACCCAGACCTTGATGTGTCCTTCCCGGCAAATAGTCAGCACTGATTCATTGGTAAATATAAGGCCGGATAGGGGTTCTGTGTGCACTCGGTGTGCAACTACTGGAGAGAGCTTGGGCACATCTCTCATGCTCGGAGATGGCTGAAGGGTCCCCATAGGGCAAATATTGTCCCAACGGGCTGAAGGACTCCCAGCGCTGAGGGTGGGTGATCCACCAGGGGGACATCGCAATGGCACAGCAATTTCATCCATTGCCAGGTCCCATAGAAGCAACTGAGTATCCTGTGAAACAGCATGGCCAAAATAAATAAACAGCCTACTGAAACTGAATTCCTTACAAAATCATGTGTGCAAAAAATGTTTCCCTATTAAAAGTTTATAAAAATCTCTCCCTAAGTAACTTATGGTTGTGTACGAAATGTCTGTCAAACTGGAAGTCTGGGCCCAAGGTCAAGATTAGTCTATAGGCAGCAGTCAGGTGCAGGAAAAAAAAACACCAAGGCTCATAAAGAACCTATTTAGCAATGAAGCACAGGAATGCTGCTTCAGCTTTGAATAAACTCTGCTGATACAGGTCCCATGCCAGAGTGGACATAGGTCAAGGGTTGTAGTGTGCAGGCAGCTGCAAGATTAAGCTCTAACAATAAAATGAATCCTAATTGGATATCCATATATGTGACAACATCACACCATGCTGCCCTTAATCAGAGTGACTAGTGAAGAACAATTCATCTGGCCAACCCCAAATGACACTAGACAAGGCATGATCGTGATGCCTATGCTTATTGTGTGTGCATGTGTGGGTAAAATACCATGCTGTGTGTGCATATGTGCGCCCATGTGGAGATATCCATATGCATGACGAGATCACACCATATGCCCTTAATCAACGTGACTGATGAAGAATACTTCATTTAGTCGATACCGACACTGAACAGGGCATGATGGCAGAATCCATGCTTATGGGGTTGCACGCAAGTGATGCCCAGTGGTAAACTAGGCACCGGTCCGAAACTTAAAAAGTGTTTAGGAGAGAGCCTTTACCTGACCAACAGAACCGAACCGATACACGACATTATCTCCTGTTTCATCAGAACTGGGAGATGACCAATAGGAGTCAAAAGCAACTCCACTAACCTGGTGATAAGCTCATTAAAATATCAGAAAATAATTGATGTAAAACTGCAAAAGGATAATATCACCAGATTTTTACCCAAGAATTATGCCCCTCGCCCCATGCTACTATTTTTCGGTCTTCCATGCTCCAGACTTGCACCAAATCATCCTCACCGCCAGTCAATATGTACTTTCCATCAGAACTGAAAAGGAAAATAAAACTCTCTGGTTAGACTTAGGGCGTGTTTGGTTGCAAGGAAGTGAGCGGAAGCAAGAAAATGGGGAAGTATAATTGCTCACTTCCCTATCTATCCAAACACCGGAAAAGAAAAATGAGAAAAACTCTTTTTCCTTTTCTCTTTTCCCTTTTACACAGTTACTTCCTCACTTTTACGGTGCTACAACTAATTTTGTGGTCATGTAAATCTCATTTGCAATAAATTATAACTCAAAACAGTTAATTTTGTGGTCATGTAAATCTCACTTGCAATCTAATTACAATCTAATTTTTATTTTTCTTAATTAATTTTTATTTTAATATTATTTTGCGGTTAACTTTGTGGTCAACTTTTTCACTCTCACTTTCACATTACCATCCAATCACCGGAAAAGACTAACATTTTTCAAACCACACTTCCCAACAACATCCAAACACCGGAAAACTCACTAACCAATTCTCAAGTTCTAAAGGAAATTATTACTACTTTCTTACTTCCTCACTTCTTCACTTCCACCCATAACCAAACAGCCCCTTAGTGAAGCCCAGATCTTAGGCAAAGGCTATACATGTGAAACAAATTCATCCCAAAATAGATCTTAGATCTTGCATAGAGTCTTGCAAATATTAAAGAAAATGGATATGTATGAATTCCAATTTTATGGATTGCAAATACAAACGATTATGAGTAAAAGTATACTTATACAAGTATGCACAAAACTATAAAATTCACCTCTTTAGAATGATGCATGTGTATTCCTATAAAAATAACATCTCGAGGGTTTCAATGCAAAAGACTTTCTCCAAAATTTTAATTCAATAGTATGGTGCTACAGGTTATAGGTGTACAGGTTGTACATAAAATAAAATTTATGTGCACACACATGCAAAATTAACTTGCTCATGTCTTCATTGATAACATGCAAAAAGTACCATAGAGAGGATGTATATGAGAAAAACATCATATCCCAAACCTATGATTAGAAAAGGAAGCACATGTTCTTTTTGTGCATGTGCGTTGGCATGTGCGTGCGCGTGTTTGTGTCCTGTGCAAAATCTCTGTGCAGTGGGATGTGAGGGTAAACGGGGGCTAGATCATAGATATGAATGAGCTAAGTGAATGAAGAATAGAACTTGTTTTATATGATGTGGTACGTAGTACTTAGAAGCTAGTAATAAGTTAAAAACATATTCTACTTGCCAAAGTCACAACTCTGTAAACATTATTAAGTTACTATTCTTTTAAGGACTCATGAATCCTTTTGCATTATAATAGTAGACAAAAATAGAATATTTCCCTTCATGGTAAAAAGGAAAATGTGATGGTTTTCTATGTTCACATAAATAACAGCATGCTGAAAAGAAAAGGAACTGCCAATATAATAAGATTGCAAAGCTGCATTGGCAAAAGGACTCGGAAGATGAGCATCAGCAAATAAGATTAGTAGTAAAAACATATGAGCCTGCAATTTTTCTGTTATTCAGTACCTCCAAGCACAACACAGTAAAGCACCATAGTAGCTTTTCCCACCACATATTAGTTGCTCTTTTGAGTGGTCAAATACTCTTAAGTAACCTACAAAGTGTACCTCATATCAGTAAAGGTGAAAAAGCACAGCCCTGAGGGAGGGAGGTAATAGGAAGGAGGAGAGGAGAGGGAAAAAAAACTGAAGGGTACAAGGTAAAATCTATTTTTTCCCTCTAAAAAAACACGTGTTTCAGATAAATAATTACCATCTCTACCAACAGTAGCCAAATATGTGCCATCTGTTGAGAACGAAATATTGTTGATTGAACCCTGGCAAACATGCCACCTAGCAATCGGGTTGCTCTGCAAATATTTAAAAAATCAGCCTTAAAAGATTTTATGAACCTGGAACATATGCATGAAAAATGTCCATGTATAGAAGATAATTGGTAAATCAGCAGATAAGAATGTCAAGGACATGGGTAACTATGTTAAGAACATCAATCAAATCCAGAAAGCAACACATATCATGAAACCACCACTGTTTCACCTTCCATTCAAACGCAAGAAAGCCACTTGAGCATACAGAAGGGACCTAAGTGCCTGAGTACAAAATTAACTGACAACTTCTAGCAAAGCAGTAGTCAATGATTAGGGATTCACCATCTTAAACTAAAAAGTGAGAAACAGTTGTCAGCTGTCAAATACATGGTCAATATGAGTGACACATAAAAAGATGGTGCTTGGTTTCATTGTGAATTCAGCTAGCTAGTGGCTATAGTAGAACAGTTAACTATTCATGCTTCTGTTTTGATTGATCATATAATGGCAGTGACTATTAACTGGTTTGTAGTCAACAAGAGTTAGACTCACAGACATTTACAATGTTGATTAAAAAAAATAATCGGTAATCATCCCTTTTTGGTGACTATAGCCATAACCCTCATGGAAATTTTGTGCAAGCTACTTGAGGTGTCATAAGTTGCATAAAGTTTTGGAAAAGCAGCAATGGCATGCATGCCTTTCAAAACAATCTTTTTAAACTGTCAACTTGACACCTTAGACCCACAGCATCCTTAAAGTCCCTTATGTCAAATCAAGGCTCAAGCGCAATAGCTCAAATCTATCCACATAATTTATTTACCTTGAACCTGCACAAAATTGGATATAAGTGCCAGAAGAAGAAAGAAGGTAGGAGTAAATCACCAAAATTGTACACATCTCTTTTCATCCTAATTTGCATTTTAAAATCTAGGCACGGTCTCGGTATCGACCAACGATTTTTAGTATCAATATCGCAAATACTGGCCGTCAACATCGGTAATATCGGTCATATCGGCAATATTGACCGATATTATAAGGCTAATATCGGAATCAACCTATATTGAAACCATGCTATCTTATATAGAACTAACGGCCAAGAAGTTGCTTGGATCTTGTTATGAGCGTCAACAATATCGATGTATTCCATATGATTCCAAACTGAAAAGTAGGATTTGTGATCTCTGTATAACCTGCTTGTAAGATGAAAGGAAATATTTCCTTTTTAATGTCATCTCCTTGCGGATTTTTCAAGGTTTGAGATCTCGGTATCGGCCGGAGGTTTATAGTATCGCCATCGGCAATATTGGCGATATCACAGCCATTTCGTATCGGTCATTGCTAATTTTTTTAAATATAATTAAAAATTGTAATTTTTTACTAAGATAACTAACAATGTTTTAATATGCTTTTTAGAATAATTGATTAAGTCTTGATCACATTTCCACGAAACATTGTATAACATAGTAGTTGACGCAAATATCACTAGTTTGAATTTTCATTAAATTTTAAGTCTATACAATTTTAGAAATCAAATTCTAGTTGAATGAGATATTTCAATTAAAAGTACTAAATTCTTTTGAATAAGTGAAGATTTTTAGATTTAGTTACCTTGAAGTTCAGATTAATTTTTGCAATGTTTCCTTTCGAACAGGTGAAAAGTTTATAGTTAGTTTTGATAAACTATTGTATAATATTAGTCGCTAATACAAAAATGTTTTACAAATAGTTATACTATTTCAATTATTAATTGTTAATAATATTTAAAAAATTATTGCACTTGCAATAATTATTTATGACATTTATTTTAATCTTGTATCATGCATTCCATTATTTATGATGATGGTGTTTTCACGAATTGTCGATTTTAGTGAGCTTATATTTGTTAGAGATGCAAAGTACTGAACTGCAATTTTGAATTATTATTTTCAAAATGCATCAAAACTAGTATTGAATTGTTCTACTTAATTAGCATATTGCATTGCTAAATGTAATGAATTTTAGACAGGAGTTGTGAAAGTTACTGTTAGGTCTTTATAATTTATAAGTTTTTTTGAATCTTAAATGCAAAAGTATTTTTATTCATTTCCATATTTGTTAAGATTTATGCTATAATTATAAAATTTTTGTATGCAAATTTAGAAATGTTAGGGATTTATGAAACTATAATTTGTATATAATGTATGCATGCAAAAGTATACATGATGTATATGTAGAATAGATATTAAAAAAGAGAATTCTGTAAAATTAACCTTAAAGAGGGCGACACATGCAATCACATGTGAACAAGCCAGGTCAACACTAGTTCACTACCCACACAAATAGGGGGAACACATCATGAACACAAAATAAAGGGGGAAAGAAAAGGAAATTCAGTTGGCCAAAAGAAATTTTAGCTCAATAAGTGAGGAAAGAAAAAGAGAAATAGGAATCATCTTTTCTTACTTCCTTTATTTGTTTCTTTTCTCATTTCATTTATTTTCGTTCCTCTTTTTTTGTTTAAAAGCATAAAAAGCAAATAATTATTAATTCCTTATTATTTCATCTTTTATTATTTCCTTATTAGTTTCCTTTCTCATTCCATTTATTTTCTTTCCTTCTTTTTCTTTTTTTAAAAGCATGAAAAAAATAATTATTAATTTTGTGCCAAAACCTTACAATTATTCTTTACTTTTTCCCTTTTTAAACCACGGAATTCTTATTCCCATATCAAATTTGGAATAATTGTTTATATTCCTTCTTTCTTTTTTAATTTACATGCCAGAAAAAAAAACAGAGTTGAACCCCCAAGGTCCCCAACCTGCAAAGTATCGGTCTATATTGGTCGATACATCTGGCAATATTGACCGACACTTTTAAGATAACAGTGATACTTTCACATATCTGGCTGATATGAGGCGATTCCATTGTGATATGAGAGGTTCCAATTATATATATTCGATTCCGCATCGGGGTCGATTCTGATACGATACGTATCAGAATCGGCCGATATTTCGAACCATGCTATTTTGGTTCCCTTTTACATCAAGGTGCAATGTGAGACCGAAAGGTACATATCTTTACAACAAGGAATTTATTTAATCAAAAATCAAATAAAATAATAAGCACCATTTGCTATTATAAACACGAGTCATTACCCATGGCTCCTTGGTTTCAAGTCTTTCGACGCTCCTGACAAGTTCACGATTAGCTATGGGAAGACTTCTCCTGGAGTGAGGTCAAGTAGTGATACTAGAATGGGTTGATAGGTAAATTGTATTATACTTGAAGTATTCAACAAAATAAATTAGGGATTGACCTTGTCTTTTACCAGCGGTTTTAGCGAGAAGCAATCAACAATTGTTGTAATCTCGATTGAAGTGATTGATAAAATTAGCATGTTTATAATAAGATAGAAGTCTATTTGAAATTAGATCGCCGAATGGGTGAGATTAGATAAACAAGCAGTTATTCTCAAATAGCACATACACTTCAAATGTAGATCCATGTAGTGCATACATATGTCAAATACACGTATCAAACACAATACCTTCTATTTTCTATGTACTCATTTAGAATTTTTTTTTTTTTGTAACTTTACAACCAATGTAGTTAAACCAAAATTTCTCCACATAAACTTGCAATCTTCTTCAATAAGTTTCAATATCTAAGCATGATATTTGGAGCCTTGACCAGACTTTACGTGTGTACTTGTGACAAGTTCAAAGGCATACAAGAAGCAACAAAAGCAATTAGTGCATGTTCAACAAATAGATTAATTAAATTTTCTTTCTTTTTGTTGTGGGAGTGAAGGGTGGTATTAAATGGTGAAGATTCTATGGTCTCAGGACAAAAAATTACAAGAGACGAGTAAGAGAGGCGACGAGAGCTCTAGAGGTAGGGCTTGCCCTAGTAAGATGGGCATCCAGGATGAGGAGATGATAGATGATACATCAAGAGAATAAAAGGGATCATTTAGTGAGGTTGTGAGAGGATCACAGTCGAGAAAAGCCCCCTTGGGGGCGAGGGTTAGAGAGAGAAACTGGAGGAGATCTAAGGGTTTCCTGATGATGAGATTCAATGATCCTTCAAAGGAGCTCAATCGAGGGAAAGAGTGGAGTGAATCGTTGATCGGAAGTTTTTGGGGGGCGTCGACTTGATCCGGAATTTGTGGCCAGAGAATTGTCAAGGAGATGGTAGACGATATGCGAATTCGAGATTTTTCTACTTTCTAATGGATTTTGTGTATTCAAATTTGTGAACAAGGATAACCTAGAAAGGGTTAGGAGATCCATGGCAAGTAGTAACATTGGAAATGTGGAGAGATAGTTTTATTATCACAAGGGACTCGATAGAGAAGGCAGCAGTGTGGATTCGACGGACGGATCTCCCTCCGTAACTGTTGGATCTCCCTGTGAAGTGTGTTGTATTTGAATGCCAAATCTTCTTACGGAGTGAATGGAAAGATTTGTGGGATATGACAGAGTGGGTCCAAGTTTGAATGTTACTGTAAAATCACAAGCTGATATTGATAATACTAGTGGGTCCCAAGGAACCAGAGGGGGTAGAAAACTGGGCGTCATAATTGAGGGGCGTGAAAGCATACAGATACGACGCCAAAGGGTCTTTCTAAAAATGATTTAAACTCACACGTGGAGGAGAGTGAGCGCGTCGATAACGATGATTTGATTGAGCAGCCGCTATCTGAGAAAGGGAATGAAGTGTCAATGAGCGGCAATGAAAAGGAGTCAGTTACGAAGGAGATCCCGAGGGGAGATTCAACGCAAATTTTGATGGAGATTAATAATAAAGAGAATATCCCTCCACAATTTCTCATTGAAGTTGGATCAAAGCTTTGTGAGCCAAATGAACTGGGGGTTAAGGATGGGCCGATTGAAAAAAAAAGAGGAAAGGGGCCAAGGTTATAAATAAATTGGGAGTTGGAAACATCTTGTTGAAGAAGAAGCCCAGCAAGCGAGGTTCTTATTGAGCCAATGGTTAGAGTTGATGTTTTGGGGGAGAAAAGCTGATGTGAAACGTGTATAGGACGGAAGCAACAGATAAATAACTTAAAAAAAGTTTCACCAACGAGAAAGATCGTTGGTAGGAAGCTTAAAACAATTAACATCAGCTATTTTATGTAACATGCAAGTGTTAGATCCATATCAATAAAAGAAGACTAATTGATGCTATGGTTATTGCAGGTTATCGAGTTCTATACCCAATAAAAAGACAAGCGATCATAAGAGAGAAGCAGAATCGTTCACTCACTTTTAATGTGGACAAAAGATCAGAACAGATAACAGACTGGAGATGTAATATGGGACTGTAAATAAATAGTTAAAAAATTGAAATTATACCTTAGTGAATATTGTGTTTTGATCTAACTTCCTTACGTGAAATTGCCTTCACTTTAAGCAATAGTTGTTGACCAATTATTGATTGAACTTGTGCTTGATCTTTGATTGTAATTTAGTGATAGAGTATCCGTCGACGATGAGAACTTGACGACAAATTTTTAGAGAGGAAGAAATTTAACGTGGGGATAAAGAGAGAAGAATATAGAGAAATAAATCAATTATGAGATTCCACTAATAATTAAGTCTAATAGGGCATCCCACCACTAATAAAGAAGAGGGTTGAGAAATTCATATTAAACTCAATTGAGAGTAAAAACTTTCATTGATTGTTCATTAAAAGGTGAATATATTGGGGCCTTTATATAAGCTACAAAATTGTAATCTCTTACTTCTATTTGGATTACATAATTTAACTCCTAAAAGAAATCCAAAAGTATAAAAGAAAGAAAATACATAAAAAAACTAGTAATCCTACTGCAAATTAGATTACTAAAAATGAAAAATATAAGAAATAAAAACTAGAAATTCTAATAATAGTAAAACTACTGGATCTATATTGAGTTGAGGTGTCTTATTCAGCGATGAAAGATTTGTTATATCTTCGTTCCGTTGCCGCATCATTCTCCCTGTGTTGGAGAGAGTTCGACTCCGTCGAGTCAGTAATATAAGTGATATTAACTTGCTTCAACATGTTAGGATCAGTCGGTGCTCTTCCTTTCCATCGAACCAAATACTTATAAGTCATGATATTTCATCATTCAAAATTTTATCAATCTGATCCACTATAGAAGGTAGAATATTTGGAATTGATGAAATAAAATTCTCTCAAAAATAGACTCATGGGATAGATGATCAATAAGGAAGTTGCTAGGGTTAAAATCAAAATATTTGTAATCTACTATATCTTCAATATTGAAAATAAAACTGACACCAAAATCTATAACATAAATATAACAATTTAGTTTCTTCAAAGTTGAAACGGATCAGTACTACAAGCAAGTAAAATAACATCACTAACATTAAAAGTTTTAAACAATTTTCTAATATCAATTTGAATCTCGTAGTTGGCATTATTTTGAGCAATCTTATCTATGACTTGTATATATTGTGATATGATTCCACGTGCACATGTAATGCAAAATATGATAATGCAGTCTCATGAACGACTTCAGTTTGACAATCGGTTAGGAGTTGAAAAGCAGTGTAGAACTTAGACTTGGTTCCTAACATATGTCACATAGTTCTCCAAAGTAGAGATGAAAATCAACGGGGCTAGACAAGATTGTTGAACTCTTATGATTGTGGATTTGATCCATGGTACCTTAAATGGGTGAGAATGCAGTAACGATTTTAATCCGTCATTTTTGAATACCTCAAAGAATATTGTATTGGTACATCCTCCATTGTCTATAATGGCTCTGCAGTTCTTGTATCCTATTTGTCAAAATATAGTGCTAACAATAGGTAAGTCAAATGTGTTTGACTAATACCATTGCTTGTCACATCTTAAGAAAAGACGTCAACAAGCTTCGTAATAGTGGTGACTTTAAGGAAAATCAAGGTACTAGACTCTACGATGTTATCATCTAATTCTCCATCAAGAACCTATGTCTGAGTGATATATAACTCTTCAAAATCATATTCAATCTCGGGTTGGGTGTCATATATTGATGGTGGTTTGTCTTAAAACTCCTTTGGGACATCACTAAACTCTTTTACTACGGGAGTAAATATCAGAGGAATAGTGCTATTAGGCTTGTCCACAATTTTTCTATCTATGATCCTATCTAAATTTTTGTTCACGTCATCAAAAATTTTGAGTAGGTTATTAAGCTTGGTCATAATGTCAGCTAGAGTGGGTTGAAAATCCATTGAAGTTGGTATGCAATGTAAGAATACTAAATGCAATATGAAAAGCAAAGCAAACTAATTTTTTTTAACTTTTAAATTTTTAATTTTTTGTTTTCTAAAATTATCGGGTTAGTCAAGCCCAATTTTACCAGTCCAATTGGCTAAGTCAATGCAACTCAGGTGGGAGGTGTTTTGCACTTGGCGCTAACAGAACCACGTTGAGTATCCTTCCTTGGTTAGACACCAATCGTACGAAATTTCAAGGAAAAACTTACCTTTCAAGGTTCTCTAATTTACACTATTTTTTTGAGTTTTGAATAAAATTCAACTAGGTGCAAAAAAGGAAATATATGTGACCAATATATAAATCCTACCTAACTGTGCTCTGATACCATGCTGATGTGAAACGTGTATGGGCGAAAGCAACAAATAAAATAAATCAAAAAATATTTCACCAACAAGAAAGATCATTAGTAGGAAAGTTTAAAACAGTTAATATCAGCTATTTTATTTAACATGCAAGTGCTAGATTCATATCAATGCAAGAAAACTAATTGATGCTATGGTTATTGCAAGTTATCGAGCTCTATAAGTAATAATAAAGGCAAGCAATCACAAAAGAGAAGCAAAATCATTCACTCACTTTTAATGTGAACAAAAATCAAAATAGATAATAGACTGGAGATGTAATATGGGACTGTACATAAATAGTTAAAATATTGAAATTATACCTTAATGAATATTGTGTTTTGATCTTGATTTCTTACTTGGAATTGCCTCGACTTTGAGCAATCATTGTTGACCAATTGTTGGTTGAACTTGTTTTTGATTTTTTATTGTAATTTGGCGATGGAGTATTCGTCGATGATAAGAACTTGGCGGCAAATTTTAGAGAGGAAATTTAACATGAAAATAAAGAGAGAAGAATAAGGATATAGATAAATCAATTACGGCATCCCACCACTAATAGAGAAGAGGATTGAGAAATTCGTATTAAACTCAATTGAGAGTAAATTTTCATTAATCGTTCATTGAAAAAGTGAATATATTTGAGCCTTTATAGAGACTACAAAATTGTACTCTCCTACTTCTATTTGAATTACATAATTCAACTCCTAAAAGAAATCAAAAAGTCGAAAAGAAAGAAAAATACATAAAAAACTGCAAATCAGATTACTAAAAATAAAAAATATAAGAAATAGAAACTAGAATTCCTAATACTAGTATAACTACTGAATCTATGTTGAGTTGGCGTGTCTTCTTCAATGATGAAAGATTTACCATATCTTCGTTCTGTTGTCTGCATCATCATCATTTTTAGTTTGGATTGGAAATCAAAACTTGAAGTTTGTTAGTCTAAATTTTTGGGACAAGTTTCTAGTGCAAACATGGGTCATGAATTAATCAAGTTCCATTGGAAGCTTCTTTTGGTAATGAAATTAATTCTGGTTCTCTTGTTTGAACTCACTCAATTATGCAAGACTCTCTTAAGTAGCCATTTTCCAAACTAACACAATTCTTGATCAATTGGAATCTCAACCCTCGCCAATTCTAGACCTTGTAGCTAAGACTTCATCTTGTGTTAGATGTTCTCAACTGACTTTGAGTTTTCTAATCAAATTAAAATTCTTAAGTTCTCTAACTTGTAGCTCAGGTCTTATGCTTTATATAAGAGCGGTCAATCAATGCAAAGAGATGAGGCCTCACAAAGTGGATTGAAGGCAACCAATAATTATTGCACGGCCATTGAGGGTTTTGGAATAGAAGGGGCTCACGAGATCAACAAAGAGGGTGACGGGTGTAACGTACCAAGCAGCCTGGAACATGGTCGCGTCCATCGAAGACAGGTGGCGGCGAGTGGAGGTTGCAACGTGGAGATCAGAAGCATACGTCGTTGTTTGCATGTGATGTACAGGAAGTGGTGGTCGGTCATGAGCAGCAACCACCTTCTCTACAATTCAAACTTGTTATTGTGAGAAGAAATAGGATCGCATTCGAAGGATTATGAATGAAAAAGGAATTTTGTTAATGAACTCGATCAAGTAAGAGAGTTTTTGAATTACGTCAAGAAACTATGGTGTGAGGGGGCCCTGTTAAATCAGAACACAGTCATTGAGCATGTTATCCCAAGAAAAGTTAGCAATGAGGAGAGTGTGGAATTGGAGAGTGTGGAATTGGCCAGAGACATCACGAGGGAAGAGCAATTGAAGGTGGTGAGAAATATTCCTACTGATAAGAGCCCTGAGCCAAATGTCTTCTATGGGCTGTTTTTTAAGAAATTTTGGCACATTATTGGGTTTGATTTGCTCAAGGCAGTTCAATGTTTCTTCCAGGATGCGGTGATGACGAAGCAATGGAATTCTGCATTTTTAGTTCTAATTCCCAAACAGGACAATATCACAAAACCGAAGCATTTTAGACCTATAAGTCTTTGCAATGTGATTTATAAGATAGTTACTAAGATTCTAGCTAATCGATTGAAAGAAGTTCTCCCCAAACTTATATTACCAGCACAGGCAGCATTTGTTCGGAGGCGCAGTATAACTGATAGTTGCATGATAGCGCAGGAAACACTACACTCATCAATGGAGAAGTAGAGATTGAATAAGAATCTCATGGTGATTAAGCTCGATATGCAAAGAGCTTATGATAGGATGAGATGGTTGTATCTCCTTAAGGTACTGTGTCAGTTTGGATTCTCTCAAAGATGGATAGCTTGCATCGAGGCTTGTATA
>JAVJIF010020356.1:22500-61518 GCA_038442645.1 Agave tequilana | reverse complement strand
ATATATACCTATATATATATATATACCTATATATATATATATATATATATATATATATATATATCAGCTGGGAGTAGTTACATAGTTTTTATATATAATTACTACTAATTATACTATTTTCTGGCCTTAATTGGAGAGTTTGATCAAAAGTCACTCTTTCAGCCCAGATTGGCCTGATCTAGGCCTTAAAAAAGCCGAATATGACCTAAACGAGGAAAAAAATATAGTTTAGGAGTTAGGAGTAGTATTACATAGTTTTTATATACAATTACTACTAATTAAACTTGTTTCTACTATTAATCAGGAAGTTCGTCTAAAAGTCAAACTTTCAGGCTCGATTGGACTGAACTAAGCATTATAAGGGCAGAATAGGACTTAAACAAGGAGAAAACATGCTTTCAAGAGCCAAGAGTACTATTACATAGTTTTTATATATAATTACTACTAATTAAACTTGTTTCTATTCTTAATTGGGAAGTTTGATAAAAACTCAAATTTTTAGCCCCGATTGGCTTGAACTAGGCATTATGAAAGCCGAATAAGGCTCAAACAGGGAGAAAACATCTTTTCACGAGCCGGGAGTAGTACTACATATTTTCATGTAAAATTACTACTAATTAAACTTGTTTCTATTCTTAATAGGAAAGTTTGACCAAAAGTCAAATCTTCAGCTTCAATTGGCCTCAACTAGGCATTATAAGAGCCGAACATGACCCAAACGAGAGGAAAATATGATTTTCAAGAGCCGTTAGTGGTATTACATAGTTACTATATGCAATTACTACTAATTAACCTTGTTTCTAGTGTTAACTAGTTTAACTTATTTTAGGATTATTTGAGAATTTTTATCAAAAGTCAAATTTCAGCCCTGATTGGCCTGAACTAGGCCTTATAAGAGACGAATGAGGACCAAACTGGAGGAAAAAAAGGTTTACAAGGGACGTGAATGGTATTATATGTTTTCTATGTATAATTACTACTAATTAACTTTTTTTCTAGTGTTAATTGGAAAGTTTGACCTAGAGTCAAACTTTCAGCCCCGATTGGTCTGAATTAGGGAATATAAGAGCTGATTAGGGCCCAAACGGGAAAAAATGAGGTTTTCAAGAGCGAGAGTAGTATTACATAGTTTTTATGTGCAATTACCACTAATTAAACTATTTTCTAATCTTAATATGAAAGTTTGACCAAAACCCAAACTTTCGGTTCTTATTGGCCTGAACTAGGCCTTATAAGATCTAAATGGGGCTAAACGGGAGAAAAACATGGTTTTCAAGTGCTGAGAGTGGATTATAGAGTTTCTATGCACAATTATTACTAATTAACCTTGTTTCTTATGTTAATTAGGAATTTTGATCACAAGTCAAACTTTCATTCCTGATTGGCCTGAACTAGTCCTCATAAGAGCCAATTAGGGCTCAAACGAGGTTTTCAAGAGCCGAGAGTAGTAATATATAGTTTTTATATATAATTACTATTAATTAAACTAATTTCTACTAATTGAGAAGTTTTACTAAAAGTCAAACTTTCAACCCTGTTAACCTGAATTAGGCCTTATAAGAGCCAATTAGGGTCCAAACGGGAAGAAAATGAGGTTTTTAAGTTCCAGGAGTAGTATGACATAGTTTCATGTATAATTACTACTAATTAAACTAGTTTCCAGTCTTAATTGGGAAGTTTAGTAAAAGTTAAACTTTCAACCCCAATTAGCCTGAATTAGGCCTTATAAGAGTCGATTAGGGCCCAAACGAGGAGAAAACGTGGTTTTCAAGAGACCATAGTAGTATGACAGTGTTTTTATATATAATTACTACTAATTAAACTTGTTTCTAGTTTTTATTGGGAAGTTTGACCAATAATCAAACTTTCAACACCGATTGGCCTGAACTAGGCCATATAAGAGCCGAATGGGACCAAACGGGAGGAAAACATGGTTTTTAAGGGCCGTCAATGGTATCACTTAGTTTCTATGTACAATTAATACTAATTAACCTTGTCTCTAGTAAGTTCGACCAAAAGTTGTTTCAGCCCCAATTGGCCTGAACCAGTCCTTATAATAGCCGCCCAAACGAGGAGAAAATAAAGTTTTCAAGAGCTAAGAGTATTAATACATAGTTTTTTTGCATAATTACTACGATTAAACTAATTTCTAGTCTTAATTGGAAAGTTTTATCAAAAATCAAACTTTCTGCCCCGATTGGCCTGGACTAGACTTTATAATAGCCGAATAGGAACAAAATGGGAGGAAAATATGATTTTCAAGGGTCGTGAATGGTATTGCATAGTTCTATGTACAATTACTTCTGATTAACCTAATTTCTATTGTTAATTTGGAAGCTTAACCAAAAGTCAAACTTTAAAGCCCTGTTAACCTGAACTAGGCCCTATTAGAGCTGAATAGGGTCCAAATGGGGAGAAAATGTAGTTTTCAAGAGCAGCGAGTAGTATTACATAGTTTTTATGTATAATTCCTACTAATTAAACTTGTTTCTAGTCTTAATTGGAAAGTTTGACCAAAGTCAAACTTTCTGTCCCGATTGCCCTAAATTAGGCCTTATATGAGTCGAATATGACCTAAATAGAGATAAAACATGATTTTAAAGCGTCAGGAGTATTATTACATAGTTTCTATGTACAATTGTGGCTAATTAATCTTGTTTCTAGTGTTAATTGGAAATTTGACAAAGAGTCAAACGTTCAGCCCTGATTGGCTTGAACTGGCCTTATAAGAGCCGAAAAGGGCCAAATCGGGGAGAAACTAGGGTTTTCAAGAGCTGGAAGTAGTATTACATAATTTTTATGTATAATTACTACTAATTAAACTTGTTTCTGGCCTTAATTGGAGATTTTGATCAAAAGTCACTCTTTCCGCCCAGATTGGCCTAAGCTAGGCCTTTAAAAAGTCGAATATGACCTAAACAGGGAGAAAATATTGTTTAGGAGCTAGGAGTAGTATTACATAGTTTCTATATACAATTACAACTAATTAATTTGTTTCTACTATTAATCAGCAAGTTCGTATAAAAGTCAAATTTTCAGGCTCGATTGGCCTGAACTAGGCATTATAAGAGCAGAATAAGTGTAACCCCCTGCTCCCTGGTGTACGTATCACAGTATCAGTACGCGATACGACGTACAAAATTAATTTGACCTCCGTGGTAGTCCAATTGAGTTGATTTCAGTTTCAAAAATCATTTTCTAATATTTGAGATTTTTCAGGATTTTCTGGAAATTTTCTGGATTATTTTGGAAAATCTCCGTAGTCGGTGTCGACCGATACCGATTACCGCCTTCCGATTTTTATTTCACAAACGGAGTAGAACTTTTAGAATCGGCTTTCACCGTATGTCTTAGAATCTCATGAGCTAAGTTTGGGTATTTTTGGGGATTTTTCTGAATTTATCGAAAATCCGGCTAAACGGTGTCGCCCGTATCGGCGAGACACTCCGGGATTTTTAATTTGCAAACCGGATCGAATTTCTTCAAACTATCTTCATATTATGTCTCAGTAGAATATTTTCTATTTTCTGTAATTTTTGGGTACCGTTCGGAGCAAGTCAATTTTTAACTCTATTAAAATAATATTATTTTAAAAAGTTTCTTTTCTTTTTCTTTTTCTTTCTCTTTCCCTTCTTCTTCTTTCTAGCGCTTTCTTCCCCCACCGCCTTTGACCAACGCCACCGCCATCTCTCTCTCCTTCTTCTTTAAAAATCTCCCCTCTCTCTCTATTTCTCTCTAAAAACTCTCTCACTACCATCTCTCTCTAATTTCTCTCTCCTCTCTCTATTTCTCTTTCTCTCTCTTTCCTTTCCTGCGGAGCTCGAACCCATGCCCACGACCAGAGGTGGCCGCCGGCCCTCTTCTTCTTCCCTTTCTTCTTCTTTTCTTCTTCTTTTTCTTTTTCTTTCTTTCTTTCTTCTCTCTCTTCCCCTGTTGCTGCTTCTTCTTCTTCTTCTTCTTCTTCTTTTTCCTTTATTTTCTCTATTTTCTTCTCTTTCTTTCTTTTCCTCTCCCTCTTCCCCTTACTCTCTCTCTCTCTCTCTCTCACCCTCTGAGCCACCGCCGGCGGCCGGGACCGCCGCCGGCGGGCGCCGTCGGCCAGATGGCCGGCCGGCCTGCGCTGAGGCAAGCAGCAGCACATGCTGCTGCTGCTCTCTATCTCTCTGTTAGTGTGTGTGGTGTGTGTTGTGTGTTGTGTGGTTGTGTGTGTTGTGTGCTGGGTGAGGCTGTGTGTGTGTGTGGTATGTGTTGAGTGTGTGTGAGTGCTGTGTGTGTGTGTGTTGTGTGTGTTGTGTGGTGGTGTGTGTTGTGTGCTGGGTGTGGCTGTGTGTGTGGGGGGGGGCTGTGTGTTTTGTGTGCTGTGTGTGTGTGTGTGAGAGTGTGTGTGTGTGAGAGAGTGTGTGTGTGCGCGCGCGCTGTGTGTGGGCTGTCTGTGTGTGTATGTTGTATGTGTGTGTGTTGTTGGGTTCGGGTAAACCCGTTACCCAATAAGCCCTACTCATTAACCCACTAACCCACTTCCACTTAAGTCATTGGGTTTGGGTATCGGATCTAAACTCGACCCGTTAACTCGTCTACTCGCATCCGAAACCCAATAAAGGTATATTTGCAGAAAACCCCCGCTCCATTTTCTTAATTGCATTTTGAATTATTTTTATTTACATATTTACCCTTTTTGTTATGATTTAGTATTCGGGTGATATCGGGAGCATCCGGACTCCGATTCGGACGATTCTGGATCCGTTGCGATCGTGAGGAAAAGAGCAACAGGCCTATAGCCAGTTTGTGAGTGTTTTTCTTTTATAAATTATATTTTATCATGTTTATTGACATTGCTTGATATATCGTGATTATGGATATATCGTGATTATGGATAAAAGACGGTAATTATTCATTATTCACTGGTCATGATTGGACGGTCATTGACTTAGGAATAATCTAGAAGATTGTTAGGTATTTCCTGAGTTAATATGAGATAATCATAGTAACAAGACATACAGACATAGACCACTCGGACACAGATATCATGCCTGTACCGCCACTGACCCACGGACCACTAGGTCACCATATTAGTGGATACTATTACTCCATGTAGTAGCTCACAGTACTTGATGACACTACACTGTTACTAGACATGCATGCTAGACACCGTTACTATAAGACACTGTCGACCAATGTTCCTACATATATTAGTGCTACGCAGGCTTACGGCTACACGGATTCTGTAGTCCACTGCTCATGATAGTAGACACTGACCACTGTTATTACCTGTACATGTTACACAGATACTATGACACGGCACACTTGTTATTTCGTAGGCATGGCCCACCGATACGTAGCGGCACCATTTCACGAAATACTGTTATGTCATGTATTGTTATCCTCGGTACATGGATTCTCGGCATATCACTGCACAGACTACTGCATTTCATATTAGCATGATCATTCATATTCGCATGATCATCATACACATTAATGTCATGCTGACATATTACAGTTACACATGCCTGTGTTATTTCTATCTTCTTGTCATATGGATCACCATGCTTATTACATGTATTATTGTTCCATGTTCCCCATATTCATGATATATGATTGTTTCCTGTTACTGATATGGATTTCTCGATACTGGACATGAGAGCTGTTGATATGCGATATGTGGAATCCCACATCTATTGTTCTTGTTACATTGTTCTCATTATATTGTTCCCGTTATATTGTTCCCGTTTCTCATTATATTGTTTTATGCTATCAACAGAACTCTGGTCCAGTTATCATGTTACCCGTATCATGTACTGTAGTTGTTCTTGTTACATTGTATACTTGATATAACAGATCATAAATCTAACTGGGGTATGGGGGAGACTTGACGGTTGATTAGATCTTATCGGGTGATGTACTGGATCCATATTGTTTTCCCACTGCAGGGGACGGTAGTGCTACCTACCAATTGCTCCATGAGCTCTTGTTACTTGATTCATGCTCCCCTCTTAGCGGAGGGCCCTGGTCTTAGCAGCCAGGGGCTTGTTTAAGGCCGTGATCCCGGGTATGCACGGGATACATCCACCCGATAAGAACTCCTCGACCATGGGTTTCCAATTAACATAATAAAACATTATACACAACAGTGGACGTCGGGAACACTTGTTATTTGATCACTCTCTCGTTTGGATAATGGTACCCGTAGGCCATGTCCGGATGGGTTCGACTGGAGTGTGGGCTCCAGTATAAACTGCCAGTGGTATGGGACACTGGAAGAGATTAATTAAAATACCAGGTGGTACTGATTGCTACTATTATATAAATCACATGACATGCCTGGTACATGTATGCTATCTTGTTATTGTTCATGCTACTGTATCCGATATCATGTTACCTGTATACTTGTTACTTTACCTGGCATATGTTATACTGTCTGTGATGGCATATGACGCATGTTCTGCATTGCATGGCATACGACGCATGTTCTGCATTGCATATATGATGCTTTTTGTAGAGCAGACATCACTACTGTATATACACCACACCGTATAGTGATTACACTGCATAGGCCCATCTGCCTGTACACGTCTATCACGTCGCCACTAGCATGTTCACTTCTATCACGTCACCACTAGATAACATTTTATATTATATAAACTGGATACGACTATAGACCTGACCTGATGATAACCGGCTAGGTAGTGATGGTATTAAAAGATGACCTACTTATATATTTACTGCTTACATGTTTATATATTTCTACTGCTTATTATATACTTATTATATGGTATCTGATTGGTCTCTAATGTTGCATATTTGATATCATATTTCTATACTTATTTTAGAATAAAAGCCTGCATTGTCCTAATTAATTGCTTAATTTATTTGCAGGCCCATTCTTTAAGGTGATGAAGAAAAATGAGCCCAAAGCCCACAAAAATTCTGAATTAAATCAGAGTTAATTCACACTCAGTAAATCAGGGAAAAATCAAGAGGTTGAAAACTGGTTGAGAAGAATCCTCTCAGAATCGATCGGTTGAAGCAAAGATCAAGCAAGTTTGATTCAGATTCTGACTGGATATATTTTAGTATTCAAATCATAACTTTTGTTACAGAATCTCAATTCTGATGATTCAAGGTGATCCAGAAAGCAGACTGACAGAGCTATAACTCTTATGTTGATCATTATTTCTAATTCTGTCAGTTGTTAAGTGATATTCAGCAATCAACAAGCCAACAAACAGCAGATCAGAACTGAATATCCACCTCTACCCCCTCCATTTCTCCTATAAATACCTGCACTCAAAGGCAAAAGGGAGGACCATGCAGAGATAGGAATTTAGCCTAGTTTTCATTTCTTAGTTTAGGTTTTTAGTCTTTCTTTTCATGTAATTTTAGTTTTCATTTATGTAATTCAGAGGAGATCGACTTTCATCGAAGAACAAGACTGAAGCTAGAGCTGGGGTGACACCGGTGTAAGACTTATTTCTTTTCTTTGATTGTAATGAAATCAAATCGATGTTCTTTTTGTGTATGTACTTCTTTTTAGTCTTCTTCTTCTTCTTTTCTATTTTACCTTTCTTTTTGGTACAACTGTCTTCCAAGTGAGTCTAAAAGCATCGAAAGAGCCTTGCCTTTGCGAGTGCCACCGATAGCTCATGACGATGGAATTGTGAGTCTCTCTGTATCATTTCATGCTTGCGTATCTTGATGATGTAATGTGGAAGAGACCAACATTCGACTCTTATGGGCTATGCGCTGCTTGCCTCCAATTCAAGGTAACATCGAAGCTAAAAACTCAAGGTAAGCTTTGGTGAAAAGAAGGTAAGTAACTCTTTTATTTCTTTCTTTCATTTTTGTAAATTAAATCACCATCTCTTCAAAATCACTCTTTTTTTTCTCCACTTCATCTGTACATATTCGCTTCATTATGTTCTGATTTTTTCCACCTTCTTCATCTTCCATTTTCTTTTTACTTTAAGATAACTTTCTTTTTCATTTTCATAACTAAAAACACAGAAGAACTTTCGCTTATTTTCTTAACGATTTCAATAAAGAACTGTAAAGCTTCCATCGCAAACCCTCCTTGTGGATCACGACCCGCATAGCCACTTGCTATAGCGGAAGAATTGAACACTTGCACATTTCTTTTCTTAAGTTCTCTAATCTCGTATTTTGTGTGCAGGCTTAGCATCAATCAAATTTTGGCGCCGTTGCCGGGGAGGGTAAAACGGTTTTTATTGAAATCTGAATTTTTTTTGAATCTTTTCTAGAACTAAACGAATTTTCTTCTCTGTTGCAGGTTACAGGGCAAGCGAAGTAGGAAAATAAGTTTGCAGTGACATACAAGTGGTATTGGGCCTCTGCTCTAGAAAGCAGAGACCCATTGCCCTCTGCATTGCCGTGTTTCCACGGCAAAAGCCGCGGATCCGCGGCAATAAAGAGTTGACTACTAACAGGTTTTTGCAGGGCTTCTAGCTTTGCAAATTCTAGTTTGCTGCAATTATTTATTTCTTATATGCCATCACAAAAACCTGCTAATAATCAACAGTAAAAAGTTTGTTGCAAAAGTTAAAAATTGACTAGACGTTTGCATTTTAGGCACGCGTATTTTCAATTCATTTACTTTTACTGTTGAAGAGTGCTGGAGCAAGGTATGTATGCATAGCATATAGTTTAGGAAACATTCTTGGGTGATTTTGCTTTTGAATGCTACTTTCCTATATCTTGCACACTTACACGAATCAATTCTAAGGGCACTAACCCATAACAAGATAAGGTGGGGATTTAATCACCCTTCCTTAGCCCAAAAATCAGATTCCAAGCACTCACTAACCCAAGCCTAACTAAAATTGAGTAGACGTTGGCCCTAGAGACATCTCGGACTCAATTAGGAGATTATCCTAAGGGGGAAAAATGTTGGAATCTAACTCCTGCAAAATCAGTGTCTAGGAAAGGGATTGAGGGTCGAAAGCCCGAAGGTTGGTGGTTATTTAATTAAGGAACGTCTTTGACGGAAAACCTCCCACCAACCTTGCCCTGACCTGGCTGATTAGCTTGTGGTTAAAGTCTACATTAGACCTCCCGTGGACAGTCTAACCAGTTAGGAGTCGTCTAGGTCCTAAGTCTACCCTAACCTAGGCTAGAATTTTTTTCTTTTTGTTTGTTTATTTGTTTGTTTTTCTTTGTTTGTATTCTATTGTGTGATATGGACTATAATAATAATTTTTTCAACTATAATAATAATCCATATTACACATCAAACTCTTTTTCGGATATTACCAACCCGGCATATCATGACTTTAACAAACCTAGTGTGCCAGATTGGTCATATCCGAATCAATATGACCCATACCCCCCATCTAATAACTATAATTTCCATAATGATTTCAACTCTTCACCGAGTCAGTGGGGATTCACCTCCCCCGAGCATAATTTCCAACCACCTTGCCCTCCTTCTCCACCCAGTCCACATTATGTTCAAGATTCATACTCAGTTCCACCCGTCCAAAATAGGAAACCATCAATTTTGGAACGGAGTATGCGTGAGTCCAAACACAAATCCCAAAATCTGATGGACTCACAATTTCAATACCACTTCCAAGACAACTCTTCATCTTTTCATCAAAACAATGAACCCATCAATTATGAAAAGATGCTAGAAGCCATGACTCATGCTCAAAATGCTAGAAATCGTGACATAGATATGATGGTCGAATCTCTATGTTCCCACCGTCCTGATGTCACTTACCATTCTGTTAGAGCCAAAGAGTCATGTTGTTTTGGAAATCAAGATTCTATTTCAGAACAACCATGTGAACTTACCCAAACTCCACATGATATTGATAGTTTGGCTAGTTTTCCTTTCCCTGAAATAGAACTTGAAAATGATTATGATCCTGAACCCCAACTTAGTGATTCAATTCCATTTCCTGATTCGATTATGACTCCGGTACCTTCACCTGACTTCGATCTTTTCCCGGAGTCAACATTGGATCCTGTACCAATTCGTAAAGAAATTGAATCACCCATCTTTGAGGATCATGTTGAACTTGACCAACTTTACAATTTTGAAAATCCCATGGATAAATTGGCAAGTTCTCCATTTTTTGATATTGAACTCAATGAGATATGTGACCTAGATTCTCACATATGTGATCCAGTTCAACTTTCTGAATCAATATTGACTCCTGTTTTATTACCAAACTTGAATAATATTCTAGAGTCAGTTTTGATTCCTCCACCTATCATTTCTGAACTGGAATCACCCACATTAGGTCACATTCCATTGTTGGAAAATACATGTGGACTGGAGTTTCAATTTCTTGACTTGGACCCAATTTCTGAACCTATTTCGACTCCTGAACCTTTACTTGACTTAAGTCACCTTCCTGAGTCGGTATTAGTTCCTGTCCTTCCCGAGTCCAAGTCAACCGTTCTATCATTTCATACACCATTCTGGGACGAGGTGGTTGACAAATTTGACTCCGAAATTAGTTATGGAATATGGAAATTAGATGGGGTCAAATATTTAATAAAAATCCTTATGGATTTATCTTTTTAGTGGGTCATATTAAAGATAGTGCTGGTGGGTTCCTTCGAGACCCAAGAAAAGTTGATTGGGCCATGTTTCGTGGACCAATCAGACCACCACCGGAACCACCACCTTAAGGTAACCTTTTCCTTCCCTTTCTTCTTTTTCATGCATCTATGCATTAATTCATACATTGAGGACAATGCATGAGATAGGTGTGGGGGAGGGTCTAACATAACTTTTCTTTTTCTTTAAAAAAATAATAAAAAATAAAAAAAATTGACATTTTTCTTTACTTTTAAAAACTTTTTGAAAATAGAAACAATATTTTGACTTATTTTTGTAAGAAATTAAGTTAATTTTAAGGAATAGGAAAATCCAAATTAGGATTTCTTATACTTGGTCAAAATAAGATAATTTGTTTGATTTTTTGGGTTAGGAAGATAATTTGTCAAAGTAATTTAGTCTTGATCTTTACCTTGATGAAATATGCATACTTCATACACTTACACACTTAGGGTTCAAAAACAAAGATTCTTATGCCTTATAAAAAATATATATATATAAAAAAAATGAATAAGTCTAATTATTGATTAGCTAGGTGCTTTGGCCTAAGCAAGCCTTAATATTTATGCGAAAGATAATTAGATAAGTTTAAAAAAAAAATGAATAAGTCTAATTATTGATTAGCTAGGTGCTTTGGCCTAAGCAAGCCTTAGTATTTATGCGAAAGATGATTAGATCCTCTGATTAAGCTGGGTGTCTGTGCCTAATAAAGCATGAGTATTCACGCCTAAAAGAGGTTCATATAATAAAATCCTTAGTTTTGTGGCCTTGTCTGCTCGAGTCCTTAAGTCCTAGGGGTGTCTTCTCACCTGGTGCCCTAAGACCGTTTGGTTTGGGAGTCATCGATTAGAGGCTCGTTACATGGGCAGATTAGAAAGCCTAATAGAACTAAGGAATAATACCACAAAAAAAAAGTAAAAGTATATATATAAATAAGTAAGGCATAAGAGTTAGAGTTAATGAACCTTAGTCAAAATTTTCACAGTCACAAAGTGCATATGACTTAGGGTAAAGTAATAGACTAGATGAGAAGTACAATTTGACTCCTTACTCTAATTGATAACAAATTTTTGAATAGAGACTAAGTTTAGGAATGAAAAATTTAGTCTTCCTATAACTTATAGATTGCTTAGATCTTACAATCATATTTCAAATATTTTTTCTCTTTCAAAATGCTTGTCGAAAATACTACCTCTTTATTTCCCTTTCTTTATGGATTTTGTGGGTGCAATCCGCTGAAAACCCTCACGAGACAAAACTCGTCCTCTAGGGGAAACCTAGAGGTTTAACGGCTTGTTGCACATGCTAAGTGCAATCGCGTGACCTGCGAAAGTGGTCTAATAATCCTTAGTATAGTTTAGTTGTTTTGCTCGAGGACGAGCAAAAGATAGGTATGGGGGTGTGATTGGTCTCTAATGTTGCATATTTGATATTATATTTCCATACTTATTTTAGAATAAAAGCCTGCATTGTCCTAATTAATTGCTTAATTTATTTGCAGGCCCATTCTTTAAGGAGATGAAGAAAAATGAGCCCAAAGCCCACAAAAATTCTGAATTAAATCAGAGTTAATTCACACTCAGTAAATCAGGGAAAAATCAAGAGGTTGAAAACTGGTTGAGAAGAATCCTCTCAGAATCGATCGGTTGAAGCAAAGATCAAGCAAGTTTGATTCAGATTCTGACTGGATATATTTTAGTATTCAAATCATAACTTTTGCTACAGAATCTCAATTCTGATGATTCAAGATGATCCAGAAAGCAGACTGACAGAGCTATAACTCTTATGTTGATCATTATTTCTAATTCTGTCAGTTGTTAAGTGATATTCAGCAATCAACAAGCCAACAAACAGCAGATCAGAACTGAATATCCACCTCTACCCCCTCCATTTCTCCTATAAATACCTGCACTCAAAGGCAAAAGGGAGGACCATGCAGAGATAGGAATTTAGCCTAGTTTTCATTTCTTAGTTTAGGTTTTTAGTCTTTCTTTTCATGTAATTTTAGTTTTCATTTATGTAATTCAGAGGAGATCGACTTTCATCGAAGAACAAGACTGAAGCTAGAGCTGGGGTGACACCGGTGTAAGACTTATTTCTTTTCTTTGATTGTAATGAAATCAAATCGATGTTCTTTTTGTGTATGTACTTCTTTTTAGTCTTCTTCTTCTTCTTTTCTATTTTACCTTTCTTTTTGGTACAACTGTCTTCCAAGTGAGTCTAAAAGCATCGAAAGAGCCTTGCCTTTGCGAGTGCCACCGATAGCTCATGACGATGGAATTGTGAGTCTCTCTGTATCATTTCATGCTTGCGTATCTTGATGATGTAATGTGGAAGAGACCAACATTCGACTCTTATGGGCTATGCGCTGCTTGCCTCCAATTCAAGGTAACATCGAAGCTAAAAACTCAAGGTAAGCTTTGGTGAAAAGAAGGTAAGTAACTCTTTTATTTCTTTCTTTCATTTTTGTAAATTAAATCACCATCTCTTCAAAATCACTCTTTTTTTTCTCCACTTCATCTGTACATATTCGCTTCATTATGTTCTGATTTTTTCCACCTTCTTCATCTTCCATTTTCTTTTTACTTTAAGATAACTTTCTTTTTCATTTTCATAACTAAAAACAGAGAAGAACTTTCGCTTATTTTCTTAACGATTTCAATAAAGAACTGTAAAGCTTCCATCGCAAACCCTCCTTGTGGATCACGACCCGCATAGCCACTTGCTATAGCGGAAGAATTGAACACTTGCACATTTCTTTTCTTAAGTTCTCTAATCTCGTATTTTGTGTGCAGGCTTAGCATCAATCAGTATCACTAGTACAACATCAGGTATTACATATTATTATCGTGCCTGTATTAATATTGTATATATTACTGCCTCCTTCATTTTATCACTCACTAGGTCGCTTTCTGACGACCCTGGGTTTGCATGCCCAAGTTGGAGATCTGAGCTACCGTATTATCAGATGGTGCCTTGGAGTCACATAGGAGATTCCTCATCGAGACTCTTTATAGGTATCTTGTTGATTTATTTCTGTTATCTCATTTATCCCTATTTTTATATCTGTTATGATCACTAACCCCTTTCTGCAGGTATTCTTGTACTTATTTCCTGCTGGAACCATTATGTCTATGGAGGTGATTCCCTGTACTGAGGCTTAACGTACGCGTGAGGTTGTTTTCACCTCGCGTATGTACGTCGCCATAACGTCTCCGTATCCTTGGGATTGGGGCGTTACAGAGTGGTATCAGAGAGCCTGGGTTCACACCTGGTGTGGGTAACCACCTGGGTCAATCCTCGGGCTCTTACCAACAGTACAATCAGGATAGTTGGGGATTCCAGCAACGAGTACAAGAATACCATGACCTTGACAATTTATTCCTTGACTCGTTTGTATTCCTTCCTTCCTTCCAGTTGTCAACCAGAATATCCGATTTCTTCCTCGTTCTCTTTGTATCTTCTTGCTTCCAAGCCGTTAGTATCGTTCACTACCATACTTCTCCATCCTGAGTTCCTTATCGATATCAGAGTGCGCAGTGGAAGTGTCGTGGACCCGTAACATTTCGGCTTTGGGGTTAGAAATATTGTTCTCACACCTGAATGGAAATTGCGAGGACGCAATTTTTATAAGGTGGGGAGAAATGTAACCCCCTGCTCCCTGGTGTACGTATCACAGTATCGGTACGCGATACGACGTACAAAATTCATTTGACCTCCATGGTAGTCCGATTGAGTTGATTTCAGTTTCAAAAATCATTTTCTAATATTTGAGATTTTTCAGGATTTTCTGGAAATTTTCTGGATTATTTTGGAAAATCTCCGTAGTCGGTGTCGACCGATACCGATTACCGCCTTCCGATTTTTATTTCACAAACGGAGTAGAATTTTTAGAATCGGCTTTCACCGTATGTCTTAGAATCTCATGAGCTACGTTTGGGTATTTTTGGGGATTTTTCTGAATTTATCGAAAATCCGGCCAAACCGGTGTCGCCCGTATCGGCGAGACACTCCGGGATTTTTAATTTGCAAACCGGATCGAATTTCTTCAAACCGTCTTCATATTATATCTCATTATAATATTCTCTATTTTCTGTAATTTTTGGGTACCGTTCGGAGCAAGTCAATTTTTGACTCTATTAAAATAATATTATTTTAAAAAGTTTCTTTTCTTTTTCTTTTTCTTTCTCTTTCCCTTCTTCTTCTTTCCAGCGCTTTCTTCCCCCACAGCCTTTGACCAACGCCACCGCCATCTCTCTCTCCTTCTTCTTTAAAAATCTCCCCTCTCTCCTCTATTTCTCTCTAAAAACTCTCTCACTACCATCTCTCTCTCTCTCTCTCTAATTTCTCTCTCCTCTATCTATTTCTCTTTCTCTCTCTTTCCTTTCCTGCGGAGCTCGAACCCAAGCCCGCGGCCATAGGTGGCCGCCGGCCCTCTTCTTCTTCCTTTTCTTCTTCTTTTCTTCTTCTTTTTCTTATTCTTTTTCTTTCTTTCTTTCTTCTCTTCTTCCCCTGCTGCTGCTTCTTCTTCTTCTTCTTCTCTTTTCCTTTCTTTTCTCTGTTTTCTTCTCTTTCTTTCTTTTCCTCTCCCTCTTCCCCTTACTCTCTCTCTCTCTCTCACCCTCTGAGCCACCGCCGGCGGCCGGGACCGCCGCCGGCGGGCGCCGTCGGCCAGATGGCCGGCCGGCCTGCGCTGAGGCAAGCAGCAGCACATGCTGCTGCTGCTCTCTATCTCTCTGTTAGTGTGTGTGGTGTGTGTTGTGTGTTGTGTGTTGTGTGGTGGTGTGTGTTGTGTGCTGGGTGTGGCTGTGTGTGTGTGGTGTGTGTTGAGTGTGTGTGAGTGCTGTGTGTGTGGTGGTGTGTGTTGTGTGTTGTGTGGTGGTGTGTGTTGTGTGTTGTGTGGTGGTGTGTGTTGTGTGCTGGGTGTGGCTGTGTGTGTGTGGGGGGGGGCTGTGTGTTTTGTGTGCTCTGTGTGTGTGTGAGAGAGTGTGTGTGTGAGAGAGTGTGTGTGTGCGCGCGCGCGCTGTGTGTGGGCTGTCTGTGTGTGTATGCTGTATGTGTGTGTGTTGTTGGGTTCGGGTAAACCAGTTACCCAATAAGCCCTACTCATTAACCCACTAACCCACTTCCACTTAAGTCATTGGGTTTGGGTATCGGATCTAAACTCGACCCGTTAACTCGTCTACTCGCATCCGAAACCCAATAAAGGTATATTTGCAGAAAACTCCCTGCTCCATTTTCTTAATTGCATTTTGAATTATTTTTATTTACATATTTACCCTTTTTGTTATGATTTAGTATTCGGGCGATATCGGGAGCATCCGGACTCCGATTCGGACGATTCTGGATCCGTTGCGATCGTGAGGAAAAGAGCTACAGGCCTATAGCCAGTTTGTGAGTGTTTTTCTTTTATAAATTATATTTTATCATGTTTATTGACATTGCTTGATATATCGTGATTATGGATATATCGTGATTATGGATAAAAGACGATAATTATTCATTATTCACTGGTCATGATTGGACGGTCATTGAATTACTACTAATTAAACTAGTTTCCAGTCTTAATTGGTAAGTTTAGTAAAAGTTAAACTTTCAACCCCAATTGGCCTGAATTAGGCCTTATAAGAGCCGATTAGGGCCCAAACGAGGAGAAAATGTGGTTTTCAAGAGACCATAGTAGTATGACAGTGTTTTTATATATAATTACTGCTAATTAAACTTGTTTCTAGTTTTTATGGGAAGTTTGACCAATAATCAAACTTTCAACACCGATTGGCCTGAACTAGGCCATATAAGAGCCGAATGGGACCAAACGGGAGGAAAACATAGTTTTTAAGGGCCGTCAATGGTATTACTTAGTTTCTATGTACAATTAATACTAATTAACCTTGTCTCTAGTAAGTTCGACCAAAAGTTGTTTCAGCCCCAATTGGCCTGAACCAGTCCTTATAATAGCCGCCCAAACGAGGAGAAAATAAAGTTTTCAAGAGCTAAGAGTATTAATACATAGTTTTTTTGCATAATTACTATGATTAAACTAATTTCTAGTCTTAATTGGAAAGTTTTATCAAAAATCAAACTTTCTGCCCCGATTGGCCTGGACTAGACTTTATAATAGCCGAATAGGAACAAAATGGGAGGAAAATATGATTTTCAAGGGTCGTGAATGGTATTGCATAGTTCTATGTACAATTACTTCTGATTAACCTAATTTCTATTGTTAATTTGGAAGCTTAACCAAAAGTCAAACTTTAAAGCCCTGTTAACCTGAACTAGGCCTTATTAGAGCTGAATAGGGTCCAAATGGGGAGAAAATGTAGTTTTCAAGAGCAGCGAGTAGTATTACATAGTTTTTATGTATAATTCCTACTAATTAAACTTGTTTCTAGTCTTAATTGGAAAGTTTGACCAAAGTCAAACTTTCTGTCCCGATTGCCCTAAATTAGGCCTTATATGAGTCGAATATGACCTAAATAGAGATAAAACATGATTTTAAAGCGTCAGGAGTATTATTACATAGTTTCTATGTACAATTGTGGCTAATTAATCTTGTTTCTAGTGTTAATTGGAAAATTTGACAAAGAGTCAAACATTCAGCCCTGATTGGCTTGAACTGGCCTTATAAGAGCCGAAAAGGGCCAAATCGGGGAGAAACTAGGGTTTTCAAGAGCTGGGAGTAGTATTACATAATTTTTATGTATAATTACTACTAATTAAACTTGTTTCTGGCCTTAATTGGAGATTTTGATCAAAAGTCACTCTTTCCGCCCAGATTGGCCTAAGCTAGGCCTTTAAAAAGTCGAATATGACCTAAACAGGGAGAAAATATTATTTAGGAGCTAGGAGTAGTATTACATAGTTTCTATATACAATTACAACTAATTAATTTGTTTCTACTATTAATCAGCAAGTTCGTATAAAAGTCAAATTTTCAGGCTCGATTGGCCTGAACTAGGCATTATAAGAGCAGAATAAGTGTAACCCCCTGCTCCCTGGTGTACGTATCACAGTATCAGTACGCGATACGACGTACAAAATTGATTTGACCTCCGTGGTAGTCCAATTGAGTTGATTTCAGTTTCAAAAATCATTTTCTAATATTTGAGATTTTTCAGGATTTTCTTGAAATTTTCTGGATTATTTTGGAAAATCTCCGTAGTCGGTGTCGACCGATACCGATTACCGCCTTCCGATTTTTATTTCACAAACGGAGTAGAATTTTTAGAATCGGCTTTCACCGTATGTCTTAGAATCTCATGAGCTAAGTTTGGGTATTTTTGGGGATTTTTCTGAATTTATCGAAAATCCGGCTAAACCGGTGTCGCCCGTATCGGCGAGACACTCCGGGATTTTTAATTTGCAAACCGGATCGAATTTCTTCAAACTGTCTTCATATTATGTCTCAGTATAATATTTTCTATTTTCTCTAATTTTTGGGTACCGTTCGGAGCAAGTCAATTTTTAACTCTATTAAAATAATATTATTTTAAAAAGTTTCTTTTCTTTTTCTTTTTCTTTCTCTTTCCCTTCTTCTTCTTTCTAGCGCTTTCTTCCCCCACCGCCTTTGACCAACGCCACCGCCATCTCTCTCTCCTTCTTCTTTAAAAATCTCCCCTCTCTCTCTATTTCTCTCTAAAAACTCTCTCACTACCATCTCTCTCTAATTTCTCTCTCCTCTCTCTATTTCTCTTTCTCTCTCTTTCCTTTCCTGCGGAGCTCGAACCCATGCCCGCGGCCAGAGGTGGCCGCCGGCCAGGGGCCGCCGGCCCTCTTCTTCTTCCTTTTCTTCTTCTTTTCTTCTTCTTTTTCTTTTTCTCTCTTTCTTTCTTCTCTTCTTCCCCTGTTGCTGCTTCTTCTTCTTCTTCTTCTTCTTCTTCTTCTTTCCTTTATTTTCTCTATTTTCTTCTCTTTCTTTCTTTTCCTCTCCCTCTTCCCCTTACTCTCTCTCTCTCTCTCACCCTCTGAGCCACCGCCGGCGGCCGGGACCGCCGCCGGCGGGCGCCGTCGGCCAGATGGCCGGCCGGCCTGCGCTGAGGCAAGCAGCAGCACATGCTGCTGCTGCTCTCTATCTCTCTGTTAGTGTGTGTGGTGTGTGTTGTATGTTGTGTGGTGGTGTGTGTGTGTGTGTGGTGTGTGTTGAGTGTGTGTGAGTGCTGTGTGTGTGTTGTGTGTGTTGTGTGTTGTGTGGTGGTGTGTGTTGTGTGCTGGGTGTGGCTGTGTGTGTGGGGGGGGGGCTGTGTGTTTTGTGTGATGTGTGTGTGTGTGTGTGTGAGAGTGTGTGTGTGTGAGAGAGTGCGTGTGCGCGCGCGCGCTGTGTGTGGGCTGTCTGTGTGTGTATGCTGTATGTGTGTGTGTTGTTGGGTTCGGGTAAACCCGTTACCCAATAAGCCCTACTCATTAACCCACTAACCCACTTCCACTTAAGTCATTGGGTTTGGGTATCGGATCTAAACTCGACCCGTTAACTCGTCTACTCGCATCCGAAACCCAATAAAGATATATTTGCAGAAAACCCCCGCTCCATTTTCTTAATTGCATTTTGAATTATTTTTATTTACATATTTACCCTTTTTGTTATGATTTAGTATTCGGGTGATATCGGGAGCATCCGGACTCCGATTCGGACGATTCTGGATCCGTTGCGATCGTGAGGAAAAGAGCAACAGGCCTATAGCCAGTTTGTGAGTGTTTTTCTTTTATAAATTATATTTTATCATGTTTATTGACATTGCTTGATATATCGTGATTATGGATATATCGTGATTATGGATAAAAGACGGTAATTATTCATTATTCACTGGTCATGATTGGACGGTCATTGACTTAGGAATAATCTAGAAGATTGTTAGGTATTTCCTGAGTTAATATGAGATAATCATAGTAACAAGACATACAGACATAGACCACTCGGACACAGATATCATGCCTGTACCGCCACTGACCCGCGGACCACTAGGTCACCATATTAGTGGATACTATTACTCCATGTAGTAGCTCACAGTACTTGATGACACTACACTGTTACTAGACATGCATGCTAGACACCGTTACTATAAGACACTGTCGACCAATGTTCCTACATATATTAGTGCTACGCAGGCTTACGGCTACACGGATTCTGTAGTCCACTGCTCATGATAGTAGACACTGACCACTGTTATTACCTGTACATGTTACACAGATACTATGACACGGCACACTTGTTATTTCGTAGGCATGGCCCATCGATACGTAGCGGCACCATTTCACGAAATACTGTTATGTCATGTATTGTTATCCTCGGTACATGGATTCTCGGCATATCACTGCACAGACTACTGCATTTCATATTAGCATGATCATTCATATTCGCATGATCATCATACACATTAATGTCATGCTGACATTTTACAGTTACACATGCCTGTGTTATTTCTATCTTCTTGTCATATGGATCACCATGCTTATTACATGTATTATTGTTCCATGTTCCCCGTATTCATGATATATGATTGTTTCCTGTTACTGATATGGATTTCCCGATACTGGACATGAGAGCTGTTGATATGCGATATGTGGAATCCCACATCTATTGTTCTTGTTACATTGTTCTCGTTATATTGTTCCCGTTATATTGTTCCCGTTTCTCATTATATTGTTTTATGCTATCAACAGAACTCTGGTCCAGTTATCATGTTACCCGTATCATGTACTGTTGTTGTTCTTGTTACATTGTATACTTGATATAACAGATCATAAATCTAACTGGGGTATGGGGGAGACTTGACGGTTGATTAGATCTTATCGGGTGATGTACTGGATCCATATTGTTTTCCCACTGCAGGGGACGGTAGTGCTACCTACCAATTGCTCCATGAGCTCTTGTTACTTGATTCATGCTCCCCTCTTAGCGGAGGGCCCTGGTCTTAGCAGCCAGGGGCTTGTTTAAGGCCGTGATCCCGGGTATGCACGGGATACATCCACCCGATAAGAACTCCTCGACCATGGGTTTCCAATTAACATAATAAAACATTATACACAATAGTGGACGTCGGGAACACTTGTTATTTGATCACTCTCTCGTTTGGATAATGGTACCCGTAGGCCATGTCCGGATGGGTTCGACTGGAGTGCGGGCTCCAGTATAAACTGCCAGTGGTATGGGACACTGGAAGAGATTGATTAAAATACCAGGTGGTACTGATTGCTACTATTGTATAAATCACATGACATGCCTGGTACATGTATGCTATCTTGTTATTGTTCATGCTACTGTATCCGATATCATGTTACCTGTATACTTGTTACTTTACCTGGCATATGTTATACTGTCTGTGATGGCATATGACGCATGTTCTGCATTGCATGACATACGACGCATGTTCTGCATTGCATATATGATGCTTTCTGTAGAGCAGACATCACTACTGTATATACACCACACCGTATAGTGATTACACTGCATAGGCCCATCTGCCTGTACACGTCTATCACGTCGCCACTAGCATGTTCACTTCTATCACGTCACCACTAGATAACATTTTATATTATATAAACTGGATACGACTATAGACCTGACCTGATGATAACCGGCTAGGTAGTGATGGTATTAAAAGATGACCTACTTATATATTTACTGCTTACATGTTTATATATTTCTACTGCTTATTATATACTTATTATATGGTATCACTAGTACAACATCAGGTATTACATATTATTATCGTGCCTGTATTACTATTGTATATATTACTGCCTCCTTCATTTTATCACTCACTAGGTCGCTTTCTGACGACCCTGGGTTTGCATGCCCAAGTTGGAGATCTGAGCTACCGTATTATCAGATGGTGCCTTGGAGTCACATAGGAGATTCCTCATCGAGACTCTTTATAGGTATCTTGTTGATTTATTTCTGTTATCTCATTTATCCCTGTTTTTATATCTGTTATGATCACTAACCCCTTTCTGCAGGTATTCTTGTACTTATTTCCTGCTGGAACCATTATGTCTATGGAGGTGATTCCCTGTACTGAGGCTTAACGTACGCGTGAGGTTGTTTTCACCTCGCGTATGTACGTCGCCATAACGTCTCCGTATCCTTGGGATTGGGGCGTTACAGAGTGGTATCAGAGCCTGGGTTCACACCTGGTGTGGGTAACCACCTGGGTCAATCCTCGGGCTCTTACCAACAGTACAATCAGGATAGTTGGGGATTCCAGCAACGAGTACAAGAATACCATGACCTTGACAATTTATTCCTTGACTCGTTTGTATTCCTTCCTTCCTTCCAGTTGTCAACCAGAATATCCGATTTCTTCCTCGTTCTCTTTGTATCTTCTTGCTTCCAAGCCGTTAGTATCGTTCACTACCATACTTCTCCATCCTGAGTTCCTTATCGATATCAGAGTGCGCAGTGGAAGTGTCGTGGACCCGTAACATTTCGGCTTTGGGGTTAGAAATATTGTTCTCACACCTGAATGGAAATTGCGAGGACGCAATTTTTATAAGGTGGGGAGAAATGTAACCCCCTGCTCCCTGGTGTACGTATCACAGTATCGGTACGCGATACGACGTACAAAATTGATTTGACCTCCGTGGTAGTCCGATTGAGTTGATGTCAGTTTCAAAAATCATTTTCTAATATTTGAGATTTTTCAGGATTTTCTGGAAATTTTCTGGATTATTTTGGAAAATCTCCGTAGTCGGTGTCGACCGATACCGATTACCGCCTTCCGATTTTTATTTCACAAACGGAGTAGAATTTTTAGAATCGGCTTTCACCGTATGTCTTAGAATCTCATGAGCTACGTTTGGGTATTTTTGGGGATTTTTCTGAATTTATCGAAAATCCGGTCAAACCGGTGTCGCCCGTATCGGCAAGACACTCCGGGATTTTTAATTTGCAAACCGGATCGAATTTCTTCAAATCGTCTTCATATTATATCTCATTATAATATTCTCTATTTTCTGTAATTTTTGGGTACCGTTCGGAGCAAGTCAATTTTTGACTCTATTAAAATAATATTATTTTAAAAAGTTTCTTTTCTTTTTCTTTTTCTTTCTCTTTCCCTTCTTCTTCTTTCCAGCGCTTTCTTCCCCCACAGCCTTTGACCAACGCCACCGCCATCTCTCTCTCCTTCTTCTTTAAAAATCTCCCACTCTCTCTATTTCTCTCTAAAAACTCTCTCACTACCATCTCTCTCTCTAATTTCTCTCTCCTCTATCTATTTCTCTTTCTCTCTCTTTCCTTTCCTGCGGAGCTCGAACCCATGCCCGCGGCCATAGGTGGCCGCCGGCCAGGGGCCGCCGGCCCTCTTCTTCTTCCTTTTCTTCTTCTTTTCTTCTTCTTTTTCTTATTCTTTTTCTTTCTTTCTTTCTTCTCTTCTTCCCCTGCTGCTGCTTCTTCTTCTTCTTCTTCTCTTTTCCTTTCTTTTCTCTGTTTTCTTCTCTTTCTTTCTTTTCCTCTCCCTCTTCCCCTTACTCTCTCTCTCTCTCACCCTCTGAGCCACCGCCGGCGGCCGGGACCGCCGCCGGCGGGCGCCGTCGGCCAGATGGCCGGCCGGCCTGCGCTGAGGCAAGCAGCAGCACATGCTGCTGCTGCTTTCTATCTCTCTGTTGTGTGTGTGGTGTGTGTTGTGTGTTGTGTGTTGTGTGGTGGTGTGTGTTGTGTGCTGGGTGTGGCTGTGTGTGTGTGGTGTGTGTTGAGTGTGTGTGAGTGCTGTGTGTGTGTTGTGTGTGTTGTGTGTTGTGTGGTGGTGTGTGTTGTGTGTTGTGTGGTGGTGTGTGTTGTATGTTGTGTGGTGGTGTGTGTTGTGTGCTGGGTGTGGCTGTGTGTGTGTGGGGGGGGCTGTGTGTTTTGTGTGCTGTGTGTGTGTGTGTGTGAGAGAGTGTGTGTGTGAGAGAGAGTGTGTGTGTGTGCGCGCGCTCTGTGTGTGGGCTGTCTGTGTGTGTATGCTGTATGTGTGTGTGTTGTTGGGTTCGGGTAAACCCGTTACCCAATAAGCCCTACTCATTAACCCACTAACCCACTTCCACTTAAGTCATTGGGTTTGGGTATCGGATCTAAACTCGACCCGTTAACTCGTCTACTCGCATCCGAAACCCAATAAAGGTATATTTGCAGAAAACCCCCTGCTCCATTTTCTTAATTGCATTTTGAATTATTTTTATTTACATATTTACCCTTTTTGTTATGATTTAGTATTCGGGCGATATCGGGAGCATCCGGACTCCGATTCGGACGATTCTGGATCCGTTGCGATCGTGAGGAAAAGAGCTACAGGCCTATAGCCAGTTTGTAAGTGTTTTTCTTTTATAAATTATATTTTATCATATTTATTGACATTGCTTGATATATCGTGATTATGGATAAAAGACGATAATTATTCATTATTCACTGGTCATGATTGGACGGTCATTGAATTACTACTAATTAAACTAGTTTCCAGTCTTAATTGGGAAGTTTAGTAAAAGTTAAACTTTCAACCCCAATTGGCCTGAATTAGGCCTTATAAGAGCCGATTAGGGCCCAAACGAGGAGAAAACGTGGTTTTCAAGAGACCATAGTAGTATGACAGTGTTTTTATATATAATTACTACTAATTAAACTTGTTTCTAGTTTTTATTGGGAAGTTTGACCAATAATCAAACTTTCAACACCGATTGGCCTGAACTAGGCCATATAAGAGCCGAATGGGACCAAACGGGAGGAAAACATGGTTTTTAAGGGCCGTCAATGGTATTACTTAGTTTCTATGTACAATTAATACTAATTAACCTTGTCTCTAGTAAGTTCGACCAAAAGTTGTTTCAGCCCCAATTGGCCTGAACCAGTCCTTATAATAGCCGCCCAAACGAGGAAAAAATAAAGTTTTCAAGAGCTAAGAGTATTAATACATAGTTTTTTTTGCATAATTACTATGATTAAACTAATTTCTAGTCTTAATTGGAAAGTTTTATCAAAAATCAAACTTTCTGCCCCGATTGGCCTGGACTAGACTTTATAATAGCCGAATAGGAACAAAATGGGAGGAAAATATGATTTTCAAGGGTCGTGAATGGTATTGCATAGTTTTATGTACAATTACTTCTGATTAACCTAATTTCTATTGTTAATTTGGAAGCTTAACCAAAAGTCAAACTTTAAAGCCCTGTTAACCTGAACTAGGCCTTATTAGAGCTGAATAGGGTCCAAATGGGGAGAAAATGTAGTTTTCAAGAGCAGCGAGTAGTATTACATAGTTTTTATGTATAATTCCTACTAATTAAACTTGTTTCTAGTCTTAATTGGAAAGTTTGACCAAAGTCAAACTTTCTGTCCCGATTGCCCTAAATTAGGCCTTATATGAGTCGAATATGACCTAAATAGAGATAAAACATGATTTTAAAGCGTCAAGAGTATTATTACATAGTTTCTATGTACAATTGTGGCTAATTAATCTTGTTTCTAGTGTTAATTGGAAAATTTGACAAAGAGTCAAACGTTCAGCCCTGATTGGCTTGAACTGGCCTTATAAGAGCCGAAAAGGGCCAAATCGGGGAGAAACTAGGGTTTTCAAGAGCTGGGAGTAGTATTACATAATTTTTATGTATAATTACTATTAATTAAACTTGTTTCTGGCCTTAATTGGAGATTTTGATCAAAAGTCACTCTTTCCGCCCAGATTGGCCTAAGCTAGGCCTTTAAAAAGTCGAATATGACCTAAACAGGGAGAAAATATTGTTTAGGAGCTAGGAGTAGTATTACATAGTTTCTATATACAATTACAACTAATTAATTTGTTTCTACTATTAATCAGCAAGTTCGTATAAAAGTCAAATTTTCAGGCTCGATTGGCCTGAACTAGGCATTATAAGAGCAGAATAAGTGTAACCCCCTGCTCCCTGGTGTACGTTTCACAGTATCAGTACGCGATACGACGTACAAAATTGATTTGACCTCCGTGGTAGTCCAATTGAGTTGATTTCAGTTTCAAAAATCATTTTCTAATATTTGAGATTTTTCAGGATTTTCTGTAAATTTTCTGGATTATTTTGGAAAATCTCCGTAGTCGGTGCGACCGATACCGATTACCGCCTTCCGATTTTTATTTCACAAACGGAGTAGAATTTTTAGAATCGGCTTTCACCATATGCCTTAGAATCTCATGAGCTAAGTTTGGGTATTTTTGGGGATTTTTCTGAATTTATCGAAAATCCGGCCAAACCGGTGTCGCCCGTATCGGCGAGACACTCCGGGATTTTTAATTTGCAAACCGGATCGAATTTCTTCAAACTATCTTCATATTATGTCTCAGTATAATATTCTATATTTTCTGTAATTTTTGGGTACCGTTCGGAGCAAGTCAATTTTTAACTCTATTAAAATAATATTATTTTAAAAAGTTTCTTTTCTTTTCTTTTTCTTTTTCTTTCTCTTTCCCTTCTTCTTCTTTCTAGCGCTTTCTTCCCCAACCGCCTTTGACCAACGCCACCGCCATCTCTCTCTCCTTCTTCTTTAAAAATCTCCCCTCTCTCTCTATTTCTCTCTAAAAACTCTCTCACTACCATCTCTCTCTAATTTCTCTCTCCTCTCTCTATTTCTCTTTCTCTCTCTTTCCTTTCCTGCGGAGCTCGAACCCATGCCCGCGGCCAGAGGTGGCCGCCGGCCAGGGGCCGCCGGCCCTCTTCTTCTTCCTTTTCTTCTTCTTTTCTTCTTCTTTTTCTTTTTCTTTCTTTCTTTCTTCTCTTCTTCCCCTGTTGCTGCTTCTTCTTCTTCTTCTTCTTCTCTTTTCCTTTATTTTCTCTATTTTCTTCTCTTTCTTTCTTTTCCTCTCCCTCTTCCCCTTACTCTCTCTCTCTCTCACCCTCTGAGCCACCGCCGGCGGCCGGGACCGCCGCCGGCGGGCGCCGTCGGCCAGATGGCCGGCCGGCCTGCGCTGAGGCAAGCAGCAGCACATGCTGCTGCTGCTCTCTATCTCTCTGTTAGTGTGTGTGGTGTGTGTTGTGTGTTGTGTGGTGGTGTGTGTTGTGTGCTGGGTGTGGCTGTGTGTGTGTGTGGTGTGTGTTGAGTGTGTGTGAGTGCTGTGTGTGTGTGTGTTGTGTGGTGGTGTGTGTTGTGTGCTGGGTGTGGCTGTGTGTGTGGGGGGGCTGTGTGTTTTGTGTGCTGTGTGTGTGTGTGAGTGTGTGTGTGTGTGTGTGAGAGAGTGTGTGTGCGCACGCGCGCGCTGTGTGTGGGCTGTCTGTGTGTGTATGCTGTATGTGTGTGTTGTTGGGTTCGGGTAAACCCGTTACCCAATAAGCCCTACTCATTAACCCACTAACCCACTTCCACTTAAGTCATTGGGTTTGGGTATCGGATCTAAACTCGACCCGTTAACTCGTCTACTCGCATCCGAAACCCAATAAAGGTATATTTGCAGAAAACCCCCGCTCCATTTTCTTAATTGCATTTTGAATTATTTTTATTTACATATTTACCTTTTTGTTATGATTTAGTATTCGGGTGATATCGGGAGCATCCGGACTCCGATTCGGACGATTCTGGATCCGTTGCGATCGTGAGGAAAAGAGCTACAGGCCTATAGCCAGTTTGTGAGTGTTTTTCTTTTATAAATTATATTTTATCATGTTTATTGACATTGCTTGATATATCGTGATTATGGATATATCGTGATTATGGATAAAAGACGGTAATTATTCATTATTAACTGGTCATGATTAGACGGTCATTGACTTAGGAATAATCTAGAAGATTGTTAGGTATTTCCTGAGTTAATATGAGATAATCATAGTAACAAGACATACAGACATAGACCACTCGGACACAGATATCATGCCTGTACCGCCACTGACCCACGGACCCCTAGGTCACCATATTAGTGGATACTATTACTCCATGTAGTAGCTCACAGTACTTGATGACACTACACTGTTACTAGACATGCATGCTAGACACCGTTACTATAAGACACTGTCGACCAATGTTCCTACATATATTAGTGCTACGCAGGCTTACGGCTACACGGATTCTGTAGTCCACTGCTCATGATAGTAGACACTGACCACTGTTATTACCTGTACATGTTACACAGATACTATGACACGGCACACTTGTTATTTCGTAGGCATGGCCCACTGATACGTAGCGGCACCATTTCACGAAATACCGTTATGTCATGTATTGTTATCCTCGGTACATGGATTCTCGGCATATCACTGCACAGACTACTGCATTTCATATTAGCATGATCATTCATATTCGCATGATCATCATACACATTAATGTCATGCTGACATATTACAGTTACACATGCCTGTGTTATTTCTATCTTCTTGTCATACGGATCACCATGCTTATTACATGTATTATTGTTCCATGTTCCCCGTATTCATGATATATGATTGTTTCCTGTTACTGATATGGATTTCCCGATACTGGACATGAGAGCTGTTGATATGCGATATGTGGAATCCCACATCTATTGTTCTTGTTACATTGTTCTCGTTATATTGTTCCCGTTATATTGTTCCCGTTTCTCATTATATTGTTCTATGCTATCAACAGAACTCTGGTCCAGTTATCATGTTACCCGTATCATGTACTGTAGTTGTTCTTGTTACATTGTATACTTGATATAACAGATCATAAATCTAACTGGGGTATGGGGGGACTTGACGGTTGATTAGATCTTATCGGGTGATGTACTGGATCCATATTGTTTTCCCACTGCAGGGGACGGTAGTGCTACCTACCAATTGCTCCATGAGCTCTTGTTACTTGATTCATGCTCCCCTCTTAGCGGAGGGCCCTGGTCTTAGCAGCCAGGGGCTTGTTTAAGGCCGTGATCCCGGGTATGCACGGGATACATCCACCCGATAAGAACTCCTCGACCATGGGTTTCCAATTAACATAATAAAACAGTATACACAATAGTGGACGTCGGGAACACTTGTTATTTGATCACTCTCTCGTTTGGATAATGGTACCCGTAGGCCATGTCCGGATGGGTTCGACTGGAGTGCGGGCTCCAGTATAAACTGCCAGTGGTATGGGGCACTGGAAGAGATTGATTAAAATACCAGGTGGTACTGATTGCTACTATTGTATAAATCACATGACATGCCTGGTACATGTATGCTATCTTGTTATTGTTCATGCTACTGTATCCGATATCATGTTACCTGTATACTTGTTACTTTACCTGGCATATGTTATACTGTCTGTGATGGCATATGACGCATGTTCTGCATTGCATGGCATACGACGCATGTTCTGCATTGCATATATGATGCTTTCTGTAGAGCAGACATCACTACTGTATATACACCACACCGTATAGTGATTACACTGCATAGGCCCATCTGCCTGTACACGTCTATCACGTCGCCACTAGCATGTTCACTTCTATCACGTCACCACTAGATAACATTTTATATTATATAAACTGGATACGACTATAGACCTGACCTGATGATAACCGGCTAGGTAGTGATGGTATTAAAAGATGACCTACTTATATATTTACTGCTTACATGTTTATATATTTCTACTGCTTATTATATACTTATTATATGGTATCACTAGTACAACATCAGGTATTACATATTATTATCGTGCCTGTATTACTATTGTATATATTACTGCCTCCTTCATTTTATCACTCACTAGGTCGCTTTCTGACGACCCTGGGTTTGCATGCCCAAGTTGGAGATCTGAGCTACCGTATTATCAGATGGTGCCTTGGAGTCACATAGGAGATTCCTCATCGAGACTCTTTATAGGTATCTTGTTGATTTATTTCTGTTATCTCATTTATCCCTGTTTTTATATCTGTTATGATCACTAACCCCTTTCTGCAGGTATTCTTGTACTTATTTCCTGCTGGAACCATTATGTCTATGGAGGTGATTCCCTGTACTGAGGCTTAACGTACGCGTGAGGTTGTTTTCACCTCGCGTATGTACGTCGCCATAACGTCTCCGTATCCTTGGGATTGGGGCGTTACAGAGTGGTATCAGAGCCTGGGTTCACACCTGGTGTGGGTAACCACCTGGGTCAATCCTCGGGCTCTTACCAACAGTACAATCAGGATAGTTGGGGATTCTAGCAACGAGTACAAGAATACCATGACCTTGACAATTTATTCCTTGACTCGTTTGTATTCCTTCCTTCCTTCCAGTTGTCAACCAGAATATCCGATTTCTTCCTCGTTCTCTTTGTATCTTCTTGCTTCCAAGCCGCTAGTATCGTTCACTACCATACTTCTCCATCCTGAGTTCCTTATCGATATCAGAGTGCGCAGTGGAAGTGTCGTGGACCCGTAACATTTCGGCTTTGGGGTTAGAAATATTGTTCTCACACCTGAATGGAAATTGCGAGGACGCAATTTTTATAAGGTGGGGAGAAATGTAACCCCCTGCTCCCTGGTGTACGTATCACAGTATCGGTACGCGATACGACGTACAAAATTGATTTGACCTCCGTGGTAGTCCGATTGAGTTAATTTCAGTTTCAAAAATCATTTTCTAATATTTGCGATTTTTCAGGATTTTCTGGAAATTTTCTGGATTATTTTGGAAAATCTCCGTAGTCGGTGTCGACCGATACGGATTACCGCCTTCCGATTTTTATTTCACAAACGGAGTAGAATTTTTAGAATCGGCTTTCATCGTATGTCTTAGAATCTCATGAGCTACGTTTGGGTATTTTTGGGGATTTTTCTGAATTTATCGAAAATCCGGCCAAACCGGTGTCGCCCGTATCGGCGAGACACTCCGGGATTTTTAATTTGCAAACCGGATCGAATTTCTTCAAACCGTCTTCATATTATATCTCAGTATAATATTCTCTATTTTCTGTAATTTTTGGGTACCGTTCGGAGCAAGTCAATTTTTGACTCTATTAAAATAATATTATTTTAAAAAGTTTCTTTTCTTTTTCTTTTTCTTTCTCTTTCCCTTCTTCTTCTTTCCAGCGCTTTCTTCCCCCACAGCCTTTGACCAACGCCACCGCCATCTCTCTCTCCTTCTTCTTTAAAAATCTCCCCTCTCTCTCTCTATTTCTCTCTAAAAACTCTCTCACTACCATCTCTCTCTCTCTAATTTCTCTCTCCTCTATCTATTTCTCTTTCTCTCTCTTTCCTTTCCTGCGGAGCTCGAACCCATGCCCGCGGCCATAGGTGGCCGCCGGCCAGGGGCCGCCGGCCCTCTTCTTCTTCCTTTTCTTCTTCTTTTCTTCTTCTTTTTCTTATTCTTTTTCTTTCTTTCTTCTCTTCTTCCCCTGCTGCTGCTTCTTCTTCTTCTTCTTCTCTTTTCCTTTCTTTTCTCTGTTTTCTTCTCTTTCTTTCTTTTCCTCTCCCTCTTCCCCTTACTCTCTCTCTCTCTCACCCTCTGAGCCACCGCCGGCGGCCGGGACCGCCGCCGGCGGGCGCCGTCGGCCAGATGGCCGGCCGGCCTGCGCTGAGGCAAGCAGCAGCACATGCTGCTGCTGCTCTCTATCTCTCTGTTAGTGTGTGTGGTGTGTGTGTGTGTGTTGTGTGTTGTGTGGTGGTGTGTGTTGTGGCTGGGTGTGGCTGTGTGTGTGTGGTGTGTGTTGAGTGTGTGTGAGTGCTGTGTGTGTGTTGTGTGTGTTGTGTGGTGGTGTGTGTTGTGTGTTGTGTGGTGGTGTGTGTTGTGTGCTGGGTGTGGCTGTGTGTGTGGGGGGGGCTGTGTGTTTTGTGTGTGTGTGTGTGTGTGAGAGAGTGTGTGTGTGAGAGAGAGTGTGTGTGTGCGCGCGCGCTGTGTGTGGGCTGTCTGTGTGTGTATGCTGTATGTGTGTGTGTTGTTGGGTTCGGGTAAACCCGTTACCCAATAAGCCCTACTCATTAACCCACTAACCCACTTCCACTTAAGTCATTGGGTATGGGTATCGGATCTAAACTCGACCCGTTAACTCGTCTACTCGCATCCGAAACCCAATAAAGGTATATTTGCAGAAAACCCCCTGCTCCATTTTCTTAATTGCATTTTGAATTATTTTTATTTACATATTTACCCTTTTTGTTATGATTTAGTATTCGGGCGATATCGGGAGCATCCGGACTCCGATTCGGACGATTCTGGATCCGTTGCGATCGTGAGGAAAAGAGCTACAGGCCTATAGCCAGTTTGTGAGTGTTTTTCTTTTATAAATTATATTTTATCATGTTTATTGACATTGCTTGATATATCGTGATTATGGATATATCGTGATTATGGATAAAAGACGATAATTATTCATTATTCACTGGTCATGATTGGACGGTCATTGACTTAGGAATAATCTAGAAGATTGTTAGGTATTTCCTGAGTTAATATGAGATAATCATAGTAACAAGACATACAGACATAGACCACTCGGACACAGATATCATGCCTGTACCGCCACTGACCCACGGACCACTAGGTCACCATATTAGTGGATACTATTACTCCATGTAGTAGCTCACAGTACTTGATGACACTACACTGTTACTAGACATGCATGCTAGACACCGTTACTATAAGACACTATCGACCAATGTTCCTACATATATTAGTGCTACGCAGGCTTACGGCTACACGGATTCTGTAGTCCACTGCTCATGATAGTAGACACTGACCACTGTTATTACCTGTACATGTTACACAGATACTATGACACGGCACACTTGTTATTTCGTAGGCATGGCCCATCGATACGTAGCGGCACCATTTCACGAAATACCGTTATGTCATGTATTGTTATCCTCGGTACATGGATTCTCGGCATATCACTGCACAGACTACTGCATTTCATATTAGCATGATCATTCATATTCGCATGATCATCATACACATTAATGTCATGCTGACATATTACAGTTACACATGCCTGTGTTATTTCTATCTTCTTGTCATATGGATCACCATGCTTATTACATGTATTATTGTTCCATGTTCCCGTATTCATGATATATGATTGTTTCCTGTTACTGATATGGATTTCCCGATACTGGACATGAGAGCTGTTGATATGCGATATGTGGAATCCCACATCTATTGTTCTTGTTACATTGTTCTCGTTATATTGTTCCCGTTATATTGTTCCCGTTTCTCATTATATTGTTCTATGCTATCAACAGAACTCTGGTCCAGTTATCATGTTACCCGTATCATGTACTGTAGTTGTTCTTGTTGCATTGTATACTTGATATAACAGATCATAAATCTAACTGGGGTATGGGGGAGACTTGACGGTTGATTAGATATTATCGGGTGATGTACTGGATCCATATTGTTTTCCCACTGCAGGGGACGGTAGTGCTACCTACCAATTGCTCCATGAGCTCTTGTTACTTGATTCATGCTCCCCTCTTAGCGGAGGGCCCTGGTCTTAGCAGCCAGGGGCTTGTTTAAGGCCGTATCCCGGGTATGCACGGGATACATCCACCCGATAAGAACTCCTCGACCATGGGTTTCCAATTAACATAATAAAACAGTATACACAATAGTGGACGTCGGGAACACTTGTTATTTGATCACTCTCTCGTTTGGATAATGGTACCCGTAGGCCATATCCGGATGGGTTCGACTGGAGTGCGGGCTCCAGTATAAACTGCCAGTGGTATGGGACACTGGAAGAGATTGATTAAAATACCAGGTGGTACTGATTGCTACTATTGTATAAATCACATGACATGCCTGGTACATGTATGCTATTTTGTTATTGTTCATGCTACTGTATCCGATATCATGTTACCTGTATACTTGTTACTTTACCTGGCATATGTTATACTGTCTGTGATGGCATATGACGCATGTTCTGCATTGCATGGCATACGACGCATGTTCTGCATTGCATATATGATGCTTTCTGTAGAGCAGACATCACTACTGTATATACACCACACCGTATAGTGATTACACTGCATAGGCCCATCTGCCTGTACACGTCTATCACATCGCCACTAGCATGTTCACTTCTATCACGTCACCACTAGATAACATTTTATATTATATAAACTGGATACGACTATAGACCTGACCTGATGATAACCGGCTAGGTAGTGATGGTATTAAAAGATGACCTACTTATATATTTACTGCTTACATGTTTATATATTTCTACTGCTTATTATATACTTATTATATGGTATCACTAGTACAACATCAGGTATTACATATTATTATCGTGCCTGTATTACTATTGTATATATTACTGCCTCCTTCATTTTACCACTCACTAGGTCGCTTTCTGACGACCCTGGGTTTGCATGCCCAGGTTGGAGATCCGAGCTACCGTATTATCAGATGGTGCCTTGGAGTCACATAGGAGATTCCTCATCGAGACTCTTTATAGGTATCTTGTTGATTTATTTCTGTTATCTCATTTATCCCTGTTTTTATATCTGTTATGATCACTAACCCTTTCTGCAGGTATTCTTGTACTTATTTCCTGCTAGAACCATTATGTCTATGGAGGTGATTCCCTGTACTGAGGCTTAACGTACGCGTGAGGTTGTTTTCACCTCGCGTATGTACGTCGCCATAACGTCTCCGTATCCTTGGGATCGGGGCGTTACAATAAGACTCAAACAAGGAGAAAATATACTTTCAAGAGCCAGGAGTAGTATTACATAGTTTTTATGTATAATTACTATTAATTAAACTTGTTTCTATTCTTTATTGGGAAGTTTAATAAAAAGTCAAATCTTCAGCCCCGATTGGCCTGAACTAGGCATTAGAAAAGCCGAATAGAGCTCAAACAGGGAGAAAATATCTTTTCAAGAGCCGAGAGTAGTACTACATAGTTTTCATGTAAAATTACTATTAATTAAATTTGTTTATATTCTTAATAGGAAAGTTTGACCAAAAGTCAAATCTTCAGCCCCGACTGGCCTCAACTAGGCATTATAAGAGCCGAACATGACCCAAACGAGAGGAAAATATGATTTTCAAGAGACGTGAGTGGTATTACATAGTTTCTCTATGCAATTACTACTAAATAACCTTGTTTCTAGTGTTAACTATTTAACTTGTTTTAGGATTATTTGAGAATTTTTGCCAAAAGTCAAATTTCAGCCCTGATTGGCCTGAACTAGGCCTTATAAGAGATGAATGGGGACAAACTGGAGGAAAACAAGGTTTAAAAGGGACGTAAATGGTATTACATAGTTTCTATGTATAATTACTACTAATTAACTTTGTTTCTAGTGTTAATTGGAAAGTTTGACCTAGAGTCAAACTTTCAGCCCCGATTGGCCTGAACTAGGCAATATAGAGCTGATTTAGGGCCCAAACGGGATAAAAATGAGGTTTTCAAGAGCCGAGAGTAGTATGACATAGTTTTTATGTGCAATTACCACTAATTAAAATATTTTCTAGTCTCAATATGAAAGTTTGACCAAAACCCTAACCCAAACCTTCAGTTATTAGCCTGAACTAGGCCTTATAAGAGCTGAATGGGGCCAAACGGGAGAAAAACATGATTTTTCAAGTGCTGAGAGTGGATTATAGAGTTTCTATGCACAATTATTACTAATTAATCTTGTTTCTTATGTTAATTTAGAATTTTGATCAAAAGTCAAACTTTCAGTCCTGATTGGCCTGAACTAGGCCTTGTAAGAGCCGATTAGGGATCAAACAATGTTTTTAAGAGTCGAGAGTAGTAATACATAATTTTTATGTATAATTACTTTTAATTAAACTAGTTTCTAGTCTTAATTGAGAAGTTTTACTAAAAGTCAAATTTTCAACCCCGATTGGCCTGAATTAGGCCTTATAAGAGCTGATTAGGGCCCAAACGAGGAGAAAATGAGATTTTCAAGTACCGGGAGTAGTATGACATAGTTTCATGTATAAAATTACTACTAATTAAACTAGTTTCCAGTCTTAATTGGGAAGTTTACTAAAAGTTGAACTTCAACCCCAATTGGCCTGAATTAGGCCTTATAAGAGCCGATTAGGGCCCAAACGAGGAGAAAACGTGGTTTTCAAGAGCCCGAAGTAGTATGACAGTGTTTTTATGTACAATTACTACTAATTAAACTTGTTTCTAGTTTTTATTGGAAAGTTTGACCAAAAATCAAACTTTCAACACCGATTGGCCTGAACTAGGCCTTATAAGAGTCAAATGGGACCAAACGGGAGAAACATAGTTTTTAAGGGCCGACAATGGTATTACGTAGTTTCTATGTACAATTAATATTAATTAACCTTGTCTCTAGTAAGTTCGACCAAAAGTTGTTTCAGCCTCAATTGGCCTGAACTAGTCCTTATAAAACCCACCCAAATAAGGAGAAAATAAAATTTTCTAGAGCTAAAGAGTATTAATACATAGTTTGCAATAGCTGGGAGTAGTATTTCATAGTTATTATATATAATTGCTACTAACAAAACTTGTTTCTAGTCTTAATTGTGAAATTTGATTAAAAGTCACTCTTTCAGCCCCGATTGGCTTCAACTAGGACTTATAAGAGCCGAATGACCTAAACAGGGAGAGAACATTGTTTTAAAGAGCCAGGAGTTGTATTACATAGTTTCTATATACAATTACTACTAATTAAACTTGTTTCTACTCTTAATCAGGAAGTTTGTCCAAAAGTCAAACTTTCAGCCCCTATTGGCCTGAACTAGGTATTATAAGAGCATAGTATGGCTCAAACAAGGAGAAAACATGTTTTCAAGAGTCGGGAGTAGTATTATATAATTTTTATATATAATTACTACTAATTAAATATGTTTCTATTCTTAATTGTGAAGTCTAACCAAAAGTCAAATTTTCATTCCCGATTGGCCTAAACTAGGCATTCTAAGAGCCGAATAGGACTCAAACAGGGAGAAAATATGTTTTCAGGAGTCAGAAGTAGTATTACATAGTTTCTATGTATAACCACTACTAATTCAATTTGTTTCTATTCTTAAGTTGGAAGTTTGACCAAAAGTTTAACTTTTCAGTCCCGAATGACCTGAATTATGCCTTATATGAGCCGAATTGGGCCCAAATTGGAGGAAAATATGGTTTCAAGAGCTGAGAGTGGTGTTACTTAGTTTCTATGTACAATTACTGCTAATTATCCTTATTTCTTGTGTTAATTGGGTATTTTTTACCAAAAGTCAAACTTTAACTCCAATTGGGCTGAACTAGGCCTTATAAGATACGAAAAGGGCCTAAACAGGGACAAAATGTGATTATCCAGAGCCGGGAGTAGTATTACATAGCTTTTATATATAATTACTTCTAATATATATAGGTATATATATATATATATATATATATATATATATATATATATATATATATATATATATATATATATATATATCAGCCCGCGGGCTGAGAGTACTATCTCAGCCTGCGGTGACGTGGCTCAATTTGTCACCTCACTGACTTGCGGCCCGCTTTTAGGTAGAAGTTAAATTACCAAATACCCCTTATGATAACTTTTCCTTATTGTTTATTATTATTTTTCCCCCTTTTATTTTTGCCGCTCTTTATAGGATATAAATTACTTTTCGCCCTATTTCTTTACCTCTTTTTTGAAAGATCTAGTTTCTCCTTTTTAGCCTGCGATAAAAATTTTTTTGAAAATATAAAATCTTATCAGATCAATTTTTTCAGCCTGCGATAAAATTCTACTTTATAGTTTAATTTTTTTGTATATAATGTAGTCAGAGTCTTTGGTCGCATTGTACATTTAAACTGCGACCTTAGTCAAAGTCTTTGGTCGCAGTGTACATGGTGAAATGCGACCAAGGTCGCAGTGTTGTTATTGATAAAGATGGCCAGCAACTGCAATCTAGGGTTGCATTACATGGACTGCGACTTTGGTCGCAGTACGTTAAGTAATTAATTTTTTTGTATATAATGTAGTCAGAGTCTTTGGTCGCATTGTACATTTAAACTGCGACCTTAGTCAAAGTCTTTGGTCGCAGTGTACATGGTTAAATGCGACCAAGGTCGCAGTGTTGTTATTGATAAAGATGGCCAGCAACTGCAATCTAGGGTTGCATTACATGGACTGCGACTTTGGTCGCAGTACGTTAAGTAAGTGTTGTTTTATTAAGTGTTGTTTTTGGATTAAGTCATTTTTTGAATCTAAATGAAAAATGAAAAGTTGTCTGTTGTCTGATGCGACTTGGAGTCAGTCCGTGAGACGCGACCTGTCATAAAGATTTTATGAGATCTTTTAACGTCAAGTCTATGTTGACGAACCCCGCACCATTCGTTGTTTCCCGAAGCGGTTGTCCACGCGCCGGCTCTTCATTGAGTTTAGGCGTTAATGTCTTTTAATGCCAAACCGGCGCTGGCGGTTGGAGACCATTAATGCCGACGATTCTGATTAATGAACCATTAATTATGGTTATTATGGGCTGCCTATAAATAGGGCTCACCCTCTCCCTTTAACAGCCCATAATTAGACTGTTTTCTTTCGAGAGCAATTGCTCTGAGAATTTCCGCCTTCTTCAGAGTCTCTAACAGGGGCCTGCCTCCATGGATGAAGATGACCCTATGGACGAATTTGATCGATGTTCGTCCACAAGGGAAGAAGTCATAGACCTCATCGTCCACAAGGGAAGAAGTCATGGTCCTCGTCGTTCACAAGGGAAGAAGTCATAATCCCTAACGAGGACTTAAGCCTCACCGAGATCTGCTCTGACTTGATGCACCAGTCAAGCTTGCTGATAACGGATGGTCAGAGTGGGTATGGCGGCGGGGGATGTGGTGGATATAGTGGTGGGTAGCATACCTTGTGAGGTCTCACTCTCCCTCTCTTACCCCAGAAGTGACATCGAGGAAACTCCATGCTCACTGGATAACCTTCTGGTGAAGAGATGTTCATCAACGAAAGATCGTATCCCGGCACTTTGGAGGGTCAGTTGGAATCGGAGGATTCTGCTGCTACCAGACCTCAAGAAGAAGATTGCTCTTAGTCAACAAGGGCTCTTTTGATGTTTTGTCTTCTTGGCTACTTTGATATTTAGTCTTCTTTGTAACACTCAATCTTATTGATTCTGCTGCCACCAGACCTCAAGAAGAAGATTGCTCTTAGTCAACAAGGGATTTTTTGATGTTTAGTCTTCTTGGCTACTTTGATGTTTAGTCTTCTTTGTAACACTCAATCTTATTGATTCTGCTGCCACCAGACCTCAAGAAGAAGATTGCTCTTAGTCAACAAGGGATTTTTTTGATGTTTAGTCTTCTTTGTACTGCTATATTGTAACACTCAATCTTATTGTATAAGAGATCGTTTTGTATCATTTGCACATGCCTGGAGATAAATGCCTGGACATAAATAAAAAGCATGTTTGTTTTTTTTAATAAACTACGAACTTGTTCGCAGCCATGCATTGCAAACAAAACAACTATGACCATAGATGACACTGCGACCAAGGTCGCATAAGATACATTGCAAACAGTAACTACTGCGACCAGGGTCGACACTGTGACCAAAGTCTGCGACTAAGCAACTGCTGCGGTGACGTGTCACCTCGTC
>JAVJIF010020356.1:0-17500 GCA_038442645.1 Agave tequilana | reverse complement strand
TCATGGCATAAGGAAGAGGAGGAAAATTACCTAAGACTTGGAATTTATTGGGACTTTGAATAGGCGAGGATGAAAGTGATGAGATTTTTATTTCATAGTCTTTGGAATTGACGGTCTTTTGAATCGGAGATTTGCCTTTGTCGGTACTCATTTTGAATTTGTGGTTAAGAATTCACGAGTTAGGAAATCGGGTAAGGAATTATTTGAACCTTTAAGATACTCTATATCAAAATCAAAAATAGAAAGAATGGCTTGCCATCTAGCAAAAATTTGCTTAGATGCAATATTTTGAACATCTTTTTCAAGAATAAATTTAGCGAATTGACAATCAATTCGGAGAAGGAATTTTTTATTCAGAAGATCATCTTGGAATTTAGAAATACATTGAACAATGGAAAGAATTTCCTTTTTGATGGTGGAGTAAGATTTTTGAGGACCGAGCCATACACCAGAATGAAATCTAACCAGTTGCTCATGAGATGTTTGTTGAAATCTTTGTTTCAGTATGCCACCATATCCTATATCCGATGCATCTGTATCAACTATCATGAATGCATGAGGATGAGGAATGAATAGACATGGTAATGAATGGACTTTCTCTTTAATTTGTTTGACTATTTGAGTACGCTTATCAGACCATGCTGGTGGATTTTTTTGGAGTCTTTGAAATAGTGGTGCACAAATTATTCGTATTTTTGGGATGAAATCAGATACGTAATTTAAACATCCTAAAAATCTTTGTAACTGGGTTTTATCTTTAATTTCATCGGAAAATTTGTTTGCAAATTCTATTGATCTATTGATTGGTGTTATGGTTCCCCTATGAATATTGTGAATTTAGAATTGTGAATTGTAATATTTATGAATACAAACCGTTTCTGATATGTGAATCCCTTAATAGTTGAAATGAAGTTAGAGTCAGAGGGTTCAGTGGTTGAAATGGTAATTTCGTTTAATGAGAAAGGTAACTCTTCTTCCGATATGGTTGCAATTTCTTTTCCTTTATCGAGTTGAGTCTGAATAAGGCACATTTGGGTTTCGTATGCTAAATTTTTTGTTTCTATTTGGCTTAAATTTTCTTTAATATTCTTAATTCTTCTTTTAATAATTTTAGTTCTGTTCGAAGTTCATGAATGCTATTTGGTTGGGGCTTCAAGGTTGTATTTACGGGATAGGTCTCAAAAAGTTTTGAGATACTAAAAGTTTGAATTAGTTTATCTGTATTATCTTCTTCATTGATTATTAGGGTTTTAATTTTTCTAAATGTTCCTTTTGTTTTTCCGGGTCTGCAATCTGTTGTATCATATCGAATATCAATTCTTTTGAATCTTTTTTTAAATTTTTTGCCTTAGGTAATTTTAGAGTGTTTCTTGTATTAATCATATTAATTTGTTTACATGTACACGTATGGTCACTAGAACTTGAAGAATAGTAAAATTCATCATCTTCAGATATTTTATTAATTTCAGAATAGAGTTGTAATTTTTCTTTAAATTTTTCTTTTATGTTTGAATCTATATCTGATAGATTGTCTATGATTTCATTAATTCTATTTTTGCCTTTTAATTTACATTTACTTGCGATGTGACCAGGTTTGCAACAGTTATAATAAGTAATTCTTTTAGATTGATAATAATCTTCGTTTGAATGTTTTTGAGAATATTTGTATTTCTTTGGCTTAGGCTTTTTATAAGGAATAGTTTTTTGTTTGTGTTTCTTTTCTATTGAGGGATCTTTTATTCCTGTGATGCCAAATGCTTCACAGAAAGGGCCTATTTCTTTTCGTTTATTATCGTATATGGCTTGAAATTTTAATTCCTGACAGGCTAGTAGTGCTTCCTTTTTAACGAATGCAAATATTGACCGTATGTAATAGTACTAAAATCAATATTATCATCTTCAATTCCCATGGCCTTTTTAATACTGGTGAAAACTCGTTGTGAAAATAAATTGGGTAGACCTGTAATAAATTTTTCTTTCCAAAATGATTTGGTTGAATCGGACCGTTTTAACACATGAGTTAGAAACATATCTTTGTACCATCGAAAATCAGAAAGGGTTGGACATCGAAGGTTAGTAAGGAATATTTTTGAAGATCCTAATTTTTCTGCAGGGTTTCCTACAAAATGTGTTGCTATTGTGACGATGAGAAAACTAGTAGAATCATTTCTCCTAGTAATTGTTCCCTGAGCATCTTCTACTTCTATTTCGTGATTTAAAATAGTTTGTTTGTCTTCTAGGGTCAATGAGTTATCCCACCAATATTTTAATTGACCAGTGAATCCGGTGACAATGTAAACAGTGACATTTTGTTCTTGTAGTCGGTTTGTTTTGTAGGCAGTTACTGCCATACCAATTTCTTGTAAAGTGTTTAATATTTCATATTTACTTTTGCCATCAATATTCCATTCATAAACTGAAGTACCATCGTAACTTGACTTGAATATTGCTCGTTCTTCATATTGAATATCTGGAAGAGTTGGCCTAGGATAGTAATTCCTAGTTCTTCCTTTACGCCAATAATTTTTGTATGAATTGTTATGCTGCTTGTATTTTTGATGAATTCTATTAATTTCTAAATCTTGATCTGTTCCTTGAATATCATCTTCTATTTGATTAATTTGTTGTACTAAGGAATTGTCTGAGGCTGAAGAGTCTTCAGCAGATTCAGATTCTGATGCATTTTGTTCTTCAATCATATTTATCTTTGATGTGCTTGGAATATCTTTATTAATTTTTTCTAGAGCTTGAGTTATTTGTCCTAGTAAGTTTAGTGGTTGAATTTTTCCTTCAAATTCAATTGGTATATTAGTTAGTTGAAAATGTGGTGCTGAATAACTTTGTGGAAATTTAGGACTGGACTCTTTGTGTACCCCTTTAATTTCAGTCGATAAAGAATCTATTTGTTTTGCTATCGTGTGCAGCATTTGATTTGAATAATTATTTTGAAGATATATTTTCTTAATGTCTTCAATGTTAACCGGTTCATTATTATCTTTTTCCTTTTTAAAGGGTGAGGCAGTAATGTCTCCTTCTTTAGTAGTAATTTTAATAGATTGCAATGGGGGATAAATAGAAGTTACTGTTTGACCGTCGGATAATTGCCATTTTTTATATAAACTAGTTTGAACATTGATTTGAGATTGGTTGTACGGGTTTTGAATGCCCTATTTTTTTAAATAATATTCTAACCATATTTCAAAGTTAAAATTAATTTTATGTTTTTCTATATCAATGATCCATTCTTTTATTAATATTTCCTGATAAGTTTTATCAAATTCTGAGAACCAATTAAAATATTCAGATTCTTCTCTGAAGTCTTTCATTAATTCAAAACTATTATTAATGAATGGTTTATCACTAGTAATGACATTAATCTCACTATTAAAGTCTCCTTTCATCTGTGATGATGTCGGAGAATAATTTCCCTGATCCATTTCTGGAAGAGGAGATTTATGAAATACTTTAATGGGCTGTTGTAATGAATAATCTGAGCATGACCTCCTACTAGATTCAGGATACCTGAAAGAGGTTGAAGGTTTTTCTTTCAGCGAATTAAATTATATTAATACCGTTCCATCATTTTCTTCAATAATATCAGAAATTTCTGTTCTTTCTATGTCTCTAGGAGTTTGAGGATTTTCAATCCTAAATTCTTCTGGAATTGTGATTTCATTCCACTTTAATCTTCTTGGGACAAAGGTTTTTGAATGTTCAGTTTCAATTTGAAGTAAGACAGTTTCTTCTTGTGTAGAGGTATTCATCATTTTGAATTTAGGGTTCATATTAGAGTTCATTAATTTGAAATACATTTTATACATAACTGCTACTTGTTCAGTAAATTTTTCAAATTCGTCACCTTGTAAATGAATGTCTATGATTAATGAATTTAAGAATAATGGATCTGTTAATGATACAGAGTAGTTAGACATACAATTGAAATAGACTGGACCATTATATATATTTGTTTGAATCATAGACAAAATAGACGACTTGTATCTTTTTAGTCTTTTGCCTCTTAAGGCTGTATACACAGGAATATCTACACCTGTATGAACTAAGGGTTTAATGGCTACCTGTATTAGGCCAAAATGTATGTAACGAAATCCTTTCTTTAGAAATTCTTGTAATACCAAGGTGGATAATAATGGAATGGTTTGAAATTTATTCTGAATATTGAATGTTTCTTCATGAATTTTAATTGTGTATGATGTTTTGAAGTCAAATGTTCCTATACTATAGATGTTTTCTAATTTTTCATTTGGAATTTTTCATTCTAAATAATCCTCATGAATTATGTCTTCCCTACTTCTTACTATCTTCTTAGTTGAGCCTGAGGATGAATTGGAACCTAGAAGCATTCTTCTTACAATGTTAGCCATAATTAATGCATGATCAAATGTATGTTGCAACTCTAGTCTTAACGGGAACACGAGAACACTATGCCTGGAACACCCTATTCACTTAGTGGGCTTACAAGTTTACCAACACTTACCAACGCTAATGCAGAGTTTTAACATGCAATTGATACGCACTAATAATAACAACAATGCAAGAACATGGCTACCTATATATATAAATATATATATATACCTATATATATATACCTATATATATATATATATATATACCTATATATATGGTATATATATATACCTATATATATATATATATATATATATATATATATATATATATATATATATATATATATATATATATATATACCTATATATATATATATATATATATAGGTATATATATATACCTATATATATAGGTGTATATATATATATATAGGTGTGTGTATAGATATATATATATATATATGTATACACCTATATATATATATATATACACCTATATATATAGGTATATATATATACCTATATATATATATATATATATATATATATATATATATATATATATATATATATATATATATATATACCTATATATATATATACCTATATATATATATATGTGTGTGTGTGTGTGTGTGTGTGATATACCTATATATATAGGTATACCTATATATATAGGTATATATAGATATATATATAGGTATATATATATATATATATATATATATATATAGGTATATATATATATATATATATGTATATATATATATATATATAGGTATATATATATATATATAGGTATATATATATATATATATAGGTATACCTATATACCTATATATATACCTATATACCTATATATATATACCTATATATATATATATATATATATATATATATATATATGTATATATATATATATATACACCTATATATATGTATATATATATACCTATATATATATATATATATATATATATATATATATATATATATATATATATATATATATACCTATATATATATATACCTATATATATATATGTGTGTGTGTGTGTGTGTGTGTGTGTGTGTGTGTATGTGTATACCTATATATAGGTATACCTATATATAGGTGTATATATATATATATATATATATATATATATATAGGTATATATATATATATATAGGTATATATATATAGGTATATATATATGGTATACTATATATATATAGGTATACCTATATACCTATATATATATACCTATATATATATACCTATATATATATATATATATACCTATATATATATATACCTATATATATATATATACCTATATATATATATATATATATATATATATATATATATATATATATATATATATACACACCTATATATAGGTATATATATATAGGATATAGGTATATATATATATATATATATATATATATATATATATATATATATATATATATATATATATATAGGTATATATATATAGGTGTATATATATATATATACCTTGAAATCACCTAGAGGAGGGGTGAATAGGTGATATAGCTAATCTATGAACTAAATGCGGAATTTAAAAACTTAATGCAATACACTCAAGTGCAATCAACGAATGATGCACACACAACCAAGCCAAGCAATTATGAATGCACAATATGAATAGTTGCAAGGCACAAAGTAAAGAGAGAGATAGAGAGAGAGCCAATGGATCAAGCGCAAACAACAAGATATGTTTCGAGGTTCGAGCACCCAGTTCTACATCCCCGCCTTCGACACACGAAGGATTTCTAATCCACTAGCTAGTCCACAAAGAACTCTCACAAGGAGTACCCAACTCCTCTCTTTACAACCACAACCTCCTCTTTGAGGCATGCTCTAATCCAACAAAACAATCACCTCACAACTTGAGGGATTGGCACAAAGCAAACAAGGATCACCTCACAACTTGAGGGATACAACCCAAAGGCACAAAGCCAAGAAAAGATTGGGTTTACAACTTGGTGGTCTAAACAACAACCACAAACAATTTCTTCTCCCACACAAAGATCCTATAGAAGAGATAGTAGATTTTAGCTCAAGTGTGGAGAAAACCAATGGAATGGAAATCAAAATCACAAAGAGAAATCCTTGGGAAAAACTGAAACCAAGATATAGAAGTTCAATCAAAATCTTTTCCCAAAAACCCTTTTCTTTGGTTTTCCAAACCCTACCAAAAACTCCAAATAGATTGTTCAATATGAGTTCAAAAACTTCTTTTGATTGCAGTGAAAACACCAGAGAGTAGGGAAAAATTCGCACCAAAAAATCTTAGAGAAAACTGGCTATTAATGGGTATTTATAGCCCCCAGAAAAATATAGCCGTTGGCAGCCAAAACTACCAGAAATGGCCTAACGGTCGACCGACCTGGTTGACCGAATTCAACCCAAGTCGACTTGGTCAGAAGACTAGTCGACTGGTTGAAGGCAGGAACAGAAAACTGGGTCAGAAAAACAGTTTAAAAATATTTTGAAAAATCTTTTAACACTCCTAAAAATCACCAAAAATAGTTTTATCATTTTGCATTGATATATAAACATGTGATAAAATGTTTATCTCAAATATCAATCAATATGAACTATATTTGTATCTTATCATTTTTACCAAAACTGTATTTTCTAAAACTTGGATTTTGAATAGAAAATACATTTTGTCCAAAACTCATCCAAATACAAAAACATGATATTAAACAACATTTAGGCATGATGTATATGGATATAATCCAATATACATGAAACATATACATATCATAGTTTTTGTCTTTAATTCCAAAAATAAGTTTTGTTAAAACACAAAACCTAAAACACATGAATAGGTATATCAAATTAAGTTTGTCTAAGTAGTTGAAGCATGCATGTATATAGAACAAATCTAATATACACTAAACCATGTAAACTTGTTTTGATATAATATCTATTCATGAAATCCAAGATCGGTTAAACCGTAAATCCAAAACCAATATTCAAAACATGAAACGTGTGTGTTGTGAACTTGAGCATATCATACTATTCTAATCTTTACAATTTGGATCTAAACACAAAACTAAACTATGGTACCGATGTCTTCTTGTAGAGCGCTATCTCCAAGCCGACTCGATCCAAAACTCCGTGATTCACCGAGCAAGTGCTATATGTGATCTTTGACGCTCGGGCTCTTGAATCAACATGTGAAAGCTTGCAAATCATCTTGTCGAAGCTAATCACCAACTAATAACTTGATTAATGATCTGAAACTAAATAACACAAGATTATTAGTACACATAACTACATGAGTTAATCATCATCAAAACTAGAGTGGAAGGCCTTTGGGCCAACAATCTCCCCCTTTTTGATGATGACAAAACTCATGAAGTTATATATGCATGGATTAAAGTTAAGCTTCAAAGAAGCTCCCCCTTAACTCATGCATAGGGATAAACAACAAATATATGCAATGAATACTAAACATGAAACATGCATATCAATGAAAGATACCAATGAAATTTTCAAAACAAATAAACACGCTCTAGATACCAATCAACAAAAATAAATAAACATGTTCTTGATACCGATTAAACTTCATATATGCAAAACAAAACTAATGATCTCTTATACAAGCTCTTGGTACCAAAACTAAACATGTTCTTTAAATAATGCTTTGGATACCAATTGAACTTTAATAAAAACATAAAACATGCATACAAACATGCATATAAACTCAAATTCTTCTCCCCCTTTTTGTCAATCATCAACAAAGGGGTTAAAAACAAAACAAAACTAATAAAAACATATTTTCCTCCTCTATTTGTTCAAAACAAAGAATCAATAAAGGGATGTTTCAAAAACAAAATATGCTCCCCCTTTTTTTGTCTAAAACAAAAACAATATTAATTAGGGGTCATATCAAATATGATATCAAAAAATGTGTCAATGAAGTGCATCTAGATACCAATTAAAAATGAAACTATACCAATAGAAAAACAAAAATCTTGATACCAATTGATAAATAAACAAACAACATACCAATTGTAAATAAACAATCTTGATACTAATTAAACATTACAAATTTTGAATTTCTAAACATAAATACCAATTGAAATTAGACATAGATCTTAATACCAATTAAAATTATTATATTTTTCAGTATAAAAACAAATTTGATTTTGATACCAATAGAAATTATTGCCAATTGAAATTATTATTCTTTATCATAAAGTAAGGGAGTGGAATACTAAATACCAATCGAAAGAAGAAATACAAGATTTTCTCCCCCTTTATGAAATACCAATAAAAACTATGATAAGGCTCGAATTAAGATACCAATTGAAAACTAAATCAATTGAAACAAAGTTGAAAATCAAGCTTATCATCATAAACAAGATCTTGTGCTTAAAGATATAGGGATATAATAAGCACAAATAAAACATATATATGTATGAAAAGTAGATACCAATTGAAATTGATATTCTTTGATATGAAAGCATTCATACACAAAAATATATGAGTATATAAGAAATGTCAAGATTGATACCAATTGAAAGAATTCAATGATACCAATTGAAACAACAATAGGATCAAGTGTATATCTCATATAACCTACCACCCATTTCATGCTCAAGTTTAAAATGATTTTCAATAAAGCACATACAAGGCATGGTCGCCCAACCAACCGCCCTTTGATGGTAGGGGTTTTCAAAAATAGGTTTACAAATATAGTATGTTTGAAAACTACTACCAAGGAAGAATATCATAACTAGTTATGTGAATCAACTAGTACGAGATCCTTCAAACAAGGAATAATAACAAAAATATTTTTCATGAAGACACATGTAAACCACATGGCACTAAAACACTCAAAATCCATATAGCAAAATTTGTACTCATGAAAACTAAGTCATGAGAAAACATTAAATAAGGTGAGTGTACAAGTGTTGTGAGAAACATATCAACATGAAAATGGACAATCAAGCTCAATATTGAAAACATGAAATTCATCTAGGATGTGAAATCACCAATTGAAATCAAAAAAAAAAAATGAACTTCATCATAAATGTGAAATCACCTATCAAACATGAAATTCATCCAAACGATTTAAACTTCAAGGCATATGTATGTCATGTACAAACCAAAGTATACATACATATCCTAAACACAATGAGTCCACAAGAGTATATGCATGAAGGCACGTGGCTCAAGGATGTACATGTATAATCAATAGTTTGGACAAGATAGACATATACATGAAGTTAAAACACAAGATCATAGAAACATATCCAAAATGAGGAATACAAGTTTGAATGCATGAATCATCAAAACTAGACTATACTAGTACATCAAGTGAATACAAATGAGCGTTCTAGCACAAACATATATAAAGGTCTATTTGTAGCTCACTAGTTGTACAAGTATAAATCCTAGTCTTAATGAAAACTATCATTCAAGCAAGTAGTCAAAACATGAAGCATAAAACGGGTCAACAATCAACATGATCATAATAATCAAAAACATGAATTATTAAAACAAAAAGTCATAGTCACCATATGATTAGCATGACAAAGACATGTGCATTAGATCTATGATTAACATGATAGCTAAAACATAAAGAGAACACAAAATATGGGTCCATACTAAACATGGGTGTCTCAACAACTAATCATGTAAAGCATAAGTCTAATAAACATGGCAAATATCATACTAATCATGAAACAATAAAACATGAGTCATCAAAACAAAACATCATAAGCATCCATATGATCATTATGTATATGCATGTACATTAGATCTAGGGCATACATGATAGTACTAAACAAGGAGAGAACACAAAGATAAGATCCATATAAAACATGGGTGTCTCAAGTAACTAAACATGTGTAACACTAATCTAATCAACATGACATAAGCATAATAAAACAAGACATGTTATAGATTGATGAACATGAAAAACATGCAAATAAAAAATGGGAGTTAGAGAATGATACCAAAACCGATGAAGGTGCATCTCTAGTTCTCCAAACCACGGTGGTCCTCCCACCAAAATCCCTTTGAGAGTGAAGTATCCGAATGGTTCTCTTTTTAAGCTTAGAATGCATCCACCTCAAGGCACCAATACTCACACGTGATGCGAGAGCTCCCACCTACATCAAAAGTCAAGGAGGTGGTTTTTGGTACCTATTTCCTTTTGGGTCCATAGGGGTTAGTTTCTTTTCTAACCCAAACAAGATTACATGCTAAATTTTCATTATGTAAACGATCATAGCAAAATCTAGCAAGATGGCCTTTTCGACCACAATGTGTACATGTGTACACATGGGCATACATGTTATGGTTGTGTCCGTGGAAAGCATGTGTATTCCGTGTAGGGTGTGCATGCAAAGATGGACCTTGTTTCTTATGAACCAAGGTTTCCAAACGTGTATGATTCAATGTGCATTGGCTCAAAGTGGAGCCTAAACAATCAACACTCATCTTCAAGACATTTATATCATTTTCAATAGTGGAAGATAAAGTGGAGCATGCAATAGGTGTGCTGAACAAGAAGCTACACTAGCATGGCACACATGAGAATCAATATCAATTTTTAAAGATTCATTTTTCTTTAAAACTAAATTCAATTCTTTTGTAATAGAATCAATTTCATTTTTCAAAGAAAGGTTATCTTTAAAAGTAAAATCCAATTTTGAAGATAAAATCTCATTGTGTTTCACAACATCATCACAATCATTTTTGATTTTCAAAACTTCAATCTCATTAAGGGCAAGGTCTAGTTGAGATCTTAGTGAGTCACGTTCACTAGTGATCTCTTCCTTCTCTTGCAAAACCAATTCAAAATTAGAACACAAATCCTTTAATTCATTTTTCAAAACAAGATTATCCTCTTTCAAAAGTTTGTGTTTTTCCAAGAAATTTTCAAGCTTTGTGGCAAGTTTCATATTTAGGGTTTGAGCTTCTAAGCAACCATCACAATAGGAACTAGAGCAATCATCTAATTGAGAATCCGATTGTACCTCAAGGGAGTTCTTCCCGTGGACCATGAGGCAACGCTCTTCGGACTTTTCTCTCATAGATCTCCTCATCTTGTTGATAATCCTTGGAAGCTCGGGAGAAGTCAATATGCTCCAAACTGCAAAAGCCGAGTCATAACGATCAAACACCGGTAAAAGATGTTCATTAAGAGATGCTCTAAGTGCTCTAAGTGCTAATGCATTAGCCTTTTTATGTTTGCTATTATTAGGAATGATTCTTGAGTAGAGGCTTGATAAACTAGATGTCCTAGGCTTTTTAAATGCCTACTCATATTAACCTTCCAAGTATCAAGTCTAAAATGGTCAAACATAGGAGGGCTATCCATGAGTGCAAACTAAATGAGTGCAAATGAAAATGCAAATGAAGATTAGCAAACCAAGATCTCACTCCTAGGTGGTTAAACCTAAATATCAGGAGCGTAGGCTCTGATACCAATTGAAATCACCTAGAGGGGGGGTGAATAGGTGATATAGCTAATCTATGAACTAAATGCGGAATTTAAAAACATAATGCAATACACTCAAGTGCAATCAACAAATGATGCACACACAACCAAGCCAAGCAATTATGAATGCACAATATGAATAGTTGCAAGGCACAAAGTAAAGAGAGAGATAGAGAGAGTCAATGGATCAAGCGCAAACAACAAGATATGTTTCGAGGTTCGAGCACCCAGCTCTACATCCCCGCCTTCGACACACGAAGGATTTCTAATCCACTAGCTAGTCCACAAAGAACTCTCACAAGGAGTACCCAACTCCTCTCTTTACAACCACAACCTCCTCTTTGAGGCAAGCTCTAATCCAACAAAACAATCACCTCACAACTTGAGGGATTGGCACAAAGCAAACAAGGATCACCTCACAACTTGAGGGATACAACCCAAAGGCACAAAGCCAAGAAAAGATTGGGTTTACAACTTGGTGGTCTAAACAACAACCACAAACAATTTCTTCTCCCACACAAAGATCCTATAGAAGAGATAGTAGATTTTAGCTCAAGTGTGGAGAAAACCAATGGAATGGAAATCAAAATCACAAAGAGAAATCCTTGGGAAAAACTGAAACCAAGATATAGAAGTTCAATCAAAATCTTTTCCCAAAAACCCTTTTCTTTGGTTTTCCAACCCTAGCAAAAACTCCAAATAGATTGTTCAATATGAGTTCAAAAACTTCTTTTGATTGCAGTGAAAACACCAGAGAGTAGGGAAAATTCGCACCAAAAAATCTTAGAGAAAACTGGCTATTAATGGGGTATTTATAGCCCCCAGAAAAATATAGCCGTTGGCAGCCAAAACTGCCAGAAATGGCCTAACGGTCGACCGCCCGGTCGACCGTCCAACGGTCAATTTTTGCCCGTTGGCAGCCCACGGTCGACCGGCCCGGTCGACCCAAACAAACAGAGAGCTTTGCTCTCAGACCCCGTCGACCCTGACGGTTGACCATCCCTGCCTGCCAAACGTGCACAGATCTGTGCACGTCGGTCGACCGACCCGGTCGACCGAATTCAACCCAAGTCGACTTGGTCAGAAGACTAGTCGACTGGTTGAAGGCTGGAACAGAAAACTGGGTCAGAAAAACAGTTTAAAAATATTTTGAAAAATCTTTTAACACTCCTAAAAATCACCAAAAATAGTTTTATCATTTTGCATTGATATATAAACATGTGATAAAAAGTTTAGCTCAAATATCAATCAATATGAACTATTTTTGTATCTTATCATTTTTACCAAAAACTAAAAACTGTATTTTCTAAAACTTGGATTTTGAATAGAAAATACATTTTGTATAAAACTCATCCAAATACAAAAACATGATATTAAACAACATTTAGGCATGATGTATATGGATATAATCCAATATACATGAAACATATACATATCATAGTTTTTGTCTTTAATTCCAAAAATAAGTTTTGTTAAAACACAAAACCTAAAACACATGAATAGGTATATCAAATTAAGTTTGTCTAAGTAGTTGAAGCATGCATGTATATAGAACAAATCTAATATACACTAAACCATGTAAACTTGTTTTGATATGATATCTATTCATGAAAACCAAGATCGGTTAAACCGTAAATCCAAAACCAATATTCAAAACATGAAACGTGTGTGTTGTGAACTTGAGCATATCATACTATTCTAATCTTTATAATTTGGATCTAAACACAAAACTAAACTATGGTACCGATGTCTTCTTGTAGAGCGCTATCTCCAAGCCGACTCGATCCAAAACTCCGTGATTCACCGAGCAAGTGCTATATGTGATCTTTGACGCTCGGGCTCTTGAATCAACATGTGAAAGCTTTCAAATAATCTTGTCGAAGCTAATCACCAACTAATAACTTGATTAATGATCTGAAACTAAATAACACAAGATTATCAGTACACATAACTACATGAGTTAATCATCATCAAAACTAGAGTGGAAGGCCTTTAGGCCAACATACCTATATATATGAAATCACCTAGAGGGGGGGTGAATAGGTGATGGCTATATGAAATATAACAATAATGCGGAATTTAAATCTACTTAAAACAATAAGCTCAAATTAAAACACTTGCAAGATAAAAGGCAATAAGTAAAGCAAGTAATAAAGAGAGATTGAGTTTAGAGAAATTTGAGCAAACGCAAACACGAAGATATGTTTTCGAAGTTCGAGCCACGCTCTACGTCCTCTCCTTCACACTTGAAGGATTTCCACTATTGGTGAACCCACTGGATCCTCAATACAAGGACACACTTGTCCTGTCTCTCGGTGTCGCTACAACACTTTGAAGCACACCCGCTCAATTGAGGCCGATGCCTCTACAACTTCTCAAATGAAGAAAACTTGATCACACTTGATCAAAAAGCTCACTTCGCACAATCCTATAACCAATATGAAGGAGAGGATACTTGGGATTGTGTAGTGCAAAAGGACTAGAGAGAAGTAGAGGATTGCTTCAAAAAAGTGTAGGGAATTTTTTTTTTGGCTTTGGAGAGAAAATATTTTCTAAAAAGAAAAACTAAAGTTTAGCTTGGAAAATATTTTCTTGCAAAATAACTTGTCAAATCTTTTGTAAATCTTGTGTCTTATCATGTTGAAATGACCTACTATTTATAGTGGATGAAAAACCAACTACACAGCTCAAAAGATTCGTTGGGGTGAGATCCCAACAAAAATCTGTCAGAAAATAGAGCTGTTGGGGTCTGTCAGACTTTCTGACAGCTAACGGTCGACCGGGCCGGTCGACCGCCAACGGTCATATTTCTGACCGTTGGGGGAAAAACGGTCGGCCGACTCGGTCGACCAAAGATCTACATTAGAGAGGAACTCTAACGGTCGGTCGACCCGGTCGACCAAAATAAACAGAGAGCACTGACATTGTGCCCGGTCGACCGGGGCGGTCGGTCGACGTGCACACATGCACAGCCGTGCACGTCGGTCGACTGGGTCGGTCGACCGGACTCTGTCAGATCTGTTTATTCAGAGTCTGCAAAAAGGAAAAGATGTTTTGGTTCAAACATTTTGTTTAAGGATTTGAAAACAATATTCTAGGTCTTATAAAACTTAGAGTGTGATCATAGATCAACACTCAAACATGTTAGATCATTATTTGGTAAAAATCCTTTTTGATAAAATGATTTTCTAAAACTGGTTTTTCCAAAACATGGTATTTCTAAAAACTAAGTTAGAAATTCTGATATAAAAATTGTTTTGAAGCCATGAAGCAATACTAAGTGTGTGTGAGTGACAATCCCAAGTATTCTACCTCTATCATCTAGGTTTTGACAAAATATCTAAAAATAAAAGTAAATTACAAATCTTGAATCTTTCTTCTATGTTTGATCCCGAAGCTTTTCTACCGTGCAAGGCTTGGGAATCCAAATCTTTAGCGGCGTCCAAATTGTGAGTCTTGATGTGGAGCCGTCAAATCAACTTGTTTTTAAACCTGAAATTCTTTTAAACAAGATTGTTAAAAACATAACTAAATATGTTTTGTTATCATCAAAATATCGGGCTAATGGCCTTTGGGCCAACATCTCCCCCTTTTTGATGATGACAAAATATATATAGTTATCACAAATATTTTGGGTGGAGACTTCAAGTGAAGCTCCCCCTAAACACATGCATATATCAAAGAGATACTCAGACATAAATAAATCGTATATGGAAATGAAACACATGTCAATCAACCATACACATATGCAATGGATATCACAAAAATGGATGCCATAAAAAGAGTAACTCATGCCATAAATAAACCAAAGTCTCACATGTCCACACAAAAACATAAAACATAAGACATAGTACTAAAACAAAATACTACACATGTCCACAAAATACAAAATAAGTAATACAGCCCAAGGAGTCTCTCATGAATATCTCTCCCCGTTTTTGACATCATCAAATAAGGGAAATCACTCCTCATCGTCGTCCTCATCATCATCGTCCTCCTCATCGTCGTCCTCCTCATCACCTGCAGCCATCTCCTCATCACCATCATCATCATCATCATCATCATCATCATCGTCTGAGCCTCCTCCTCTGGATCGATCGCTGCAACACCTGGCTGTGGTGCTAGAGGAGCAGAAGGGGCCCTAGCTAGAAATGGAGGGCCGGAGGAAGGAAGCGGTCGGGCATACGCCGTGGGGTCCGGGCCTCGCATGTTGTACTTCACGTAGAGTGCACTAAATTGCGAATCCATGTATCGCATGGAATCAGCAAAATAGGATATATCGTTGCGAAGTCCCTGGTAGCGAGAGTCCATTTCCTCGCGATGTGCCGCAAGCTCCGCAGAAATCTGGGTCTGGCGCTGCTGGATCTCAGCGGAAATCAAAGAATGATGCTCCTGGAATTGAGCTCGAAGCTCAGAAGAAATGAAAGCCTGAAGGTCTGAGGGAATAGATGACCCTGGAGTAGAAGAAGACCCTGGAAGAGATGAAGACCCTGGAACATGAGTAGGAGGAATAGGAGGCTGCTCGAGAGCGGGATGACGCATCCTAGCTTGCATCCTCTTCAAAAGAGTGCTGTTCAGGTTCACGGAGGGTTCTGAGGGTCTCACAGAGGACAAATCAAAATCAAGTTGTTTCAGCAGATAGGAGATAAGCATCCCATAAGGCAAGTACCTAGTGGGGACAAGGACATGATCAGAGGTCATGTGAGAGATTATGAACTGGGGGATGTTTATCTTAATGCCGTTCAGAAGGCAATAGACAATCAAAGGAACAGGACCCCTGGCGTGACTGTATTCACCAGATTTGGGCAGGATGTTATAGAATACAAACTTAGCGAGAACTTGAGCAGTGAGTGTGAAATTTCTCACCTCCTCATTTCTCACTAGGCTGGGTTGTCATCCCCATGAAGCAAGGTGGACGCGGTGAGTGCAGACTCACCGGCCGGATACACAAAGTCATGCAGGTCATAAGAATGACATCAACTCCCTCACAGGAGAGATGCAGAAGCTCAGCAAAATCTTGGAGAGAGATATCTATGTCTCTTCCAAGAACCCTAGACCTAACCCGGTTACCCTCATAAGCCAGATTAGTGTAAAAGTATGGTATGAGTGAGGTGTACACGGTTTCTCTAATAGACATGAACTGATCCAGAGAATTGTTCCTCAAAATTTGTGGAATATTAAGGTGTTCGAAATCTTGAAGAACACACATCTACCAGAAATAATAGTTCTCCCTGAAAGAAGGATATATCGATTTTCTGCTAGTTCGGAAACAAAAGGAGGTTTGGTTTGGTGGAGGAAGACGAAGGGGCTATGGACTTTCCCTTCTCGGATCTAGATCTTTTAGGCATATTTAGGTTGAAATGTTAGATCTAGGTCAAAAACTGAAATATAACAAGGTGAGGGCTTGATCTAGTCTAGATGAAGAAAGATCTTGACAAAAATAGGATGAACAACAAGATGAAAAGCAAGATCTAAAGAAAAATGAGATATTTACCTTAAAGGATGGAAGATCAAAAAGCCTACAACCGAAAATCCTTGAGAAAACACGTAGATCAGGCCTGAGACTGACGATCCAGAAAAATATGAGTGATCTAGGCTAGGATTTGGGTTGGATTGAGATGGGATGAAGTAGTTAAGGTTTTTAGAGAAGAG